>PVIY010017229.1:0-49903 GCA_004026745.1 Myrmecophaga tridactyla
GGGGGGGGGGGGGTGGGGGGTGGGGGAGGGGAGGGCTTAGGAAAGGGAAGATATTATTCTAAAGGCCAGAGCAGGGGTAAGAAAAGAGGGAAAGGAGATTCAAGAGAATGATTGCAAATTGGGAAAAGGAGGTGTAGAGGAAGGAAGACATCAAGCTGTGCACACAGAAAGGCAAAAAATAACTGGCGTGCACTCCCAAAGTGGCCATGGCTGGAGGTTAAAAATTAGGTGGTGTTTTTGTTTTCCAGCTACTACAACAAATGCCATACAATGGGTTGGCTTAACTGCAGGAATTTATTGGCTCGCAGTTTCAGTGGCTAGAAGGCCGGGCTCCTCCTGGGGTTGTATCTTCTGGCTGGCCATGAATCTCTGGGGTTCCTTGGCTCTTCTGTCACTTGGCAAGGCACATGGTAGCATCTTCTGTTTTTCTCTTCCATCTTCTGTTGACTTCCAGTTTCTGGCAGCTCCCAGTGACTTCTCTCTCTGTGGCCTTCTCTTTATGTCTTCAGTAGTAGGATTAAGACCAATCCTGATTCAGTTGGGCCACATTTAACTGAAGGAACCTCAAAAAAAGTTCCTATTTATAATAGTTTCACACTCACAAGAATGGATTAAGATTAAGAACATGTTTTTCTTGGATATATAACTACAAACCACCACATGTGGGAAACTCAGAAACAAGGAATTGGAAGTGAAGAGAGGAATGCTACAGAAAGGCTTGAGGAGGGTCAAATGAAGAGAACATTTTCATGCCTTTCCATCCCTGTTACCATCTCCTTTCTGTTCCAGGTCCATCCATTTTTGACTAAAGGATTGACTACCCTGTTGGCCTGTTTAGAGGCCTAGAGTTAATGTAATGGACTTCTGAGTCTCTTTCCCTCAGCAAAATAAATGCCCGTAATGATTGGCTGTGATATATGGTGACTGATGTTTCACTTTTTATTTTGTGTTTAAGTCAAAGGATTGCAGTAAGCAACTTCTTTCTGAGACCATGTTATTGGCTGGAGTATCTCTTGTCCCTCTTTTGGCAACTTTTTTTGCCACTCATATAACTATAGGGGTAGGAACAGGTGAGATGAATTAAAACAATCACTGATGGTTTAGGAATAGAATAATTCACTTCAGGGAAGTTGGGTGATTTTTTTTTTGAAGTTGAGTTTTATTTGTTTAGAATCCTTGATGAGTTTCTTTGGGGCAGAAAGATTAGCAGCCTCTACTCTTCCAGCATTATCTAGAATTAAAGAGTCAAAGTAAGAAAAAGCTAAATTGCTTTGCATTTTAAGATTACAGGAGACGGGGTGGAGAGGGGATTAACAGTTGGAGTAAGGGACAGAGGAAAGAAATGCAAGAAAAAGAGGGACAAGAGACACTCCAGGCAATAGCATGGTCTCAGAAATTTCCTCTTGCAAAGAATCGCTGATAGAGTTCTAGAAACAATAACTTCTGACACTTTACTTTTATATAATTGACTTGTCATATGCTATATAGCCTAGAATATTCAGGGACTCTGGATGAAAGCACTAAGGTACTTTTCCTCCTGTGATGGTTGGGTTCTGGTGTCAACTTGGCCAAATGATTATGCTCAGTTGTCTGGTCAGGCAAGCACTGGCCTGACTATTGCTGTAAGGATTATTTCGTGGCTGGTTGATTAAATCATCAGTCAGTTGATTGCATCTGTGGCTGATTACATCTGTAATCAACTAAGGTGTGTCTCCCAATGAGGTAATCCAATTAACTGAAGGCTTTTAAGGAAGGAGAGAGACCTTTTTCAATGCTTTTTCAGTCAGTGAGCCTCTCCTGTGGAGTCTGTCCAGACCCTTCATTGGAGCTGCCAACTTCACAGCCTGCCCTGTGGAGTTGGACTCTTCCATTCCCGTAGTTGTGTGAGATAACTTTATAAATTTTATATTTACAGATGTCTCCTGTTGGTTCTGTTTCTTTAGAGAACCCTGACTAACATGCCTGCCGTGTCAAAAGCAGTCTCAAATACTTTTTATTTATATATTAAAGGAAAGATTACAGCATGAGGCTCTACGACAGAGGGCCAAAATACCTGTGGGAATCAGGTAGGTCATGCCAATGTGTGAGTTGGCTATTAGGAATCAATGCAGGATGGTGGAATGACAGGGCCTGTCCAACTGAACTGGACTGTGATCCACCTGAAGGAATTCACATTGTGATTTTAAGAAGAAACCTGAAGTGGTCAAATAAAACATGATTAAGGACTGGGTTCAGTATGAAAGTTGGCAAGTCTAAAATTTGCACTGAAATTAGGAACACCTAGGAGCAAACACTTGTGTTACACAACTTTTGTTTGTTGAGTACAGACTTGTTCTTTCCTCCCTAGTCGATGTGGATGTGAAGCTACAGAAAGACATGTTGCTATAATGAAGATATATCAATCTTCATCCTTCAATTAAACAAGCTTCATCTCTCAATTAAACACCACACCAGATGAATGTCCTCGATGCCTTTGGAATTGGGACCTCCAAGGATTTGATGGTTCTTACCCTAATTTCTGCTGTGGGAACCTTGATAACCTTCTCAAGCATCTTAAATAATTAACCTGTCTATCTTTGGAACCAGATCCCTAAACTCTCCCTGTCTCTTTAAATGCCTTCTAGAGTTGCAAATCAAAGCATCTGATTTCACAGGAGAAAGCATCTCTGCTTGTTATTGCTTAGTCTGGCCTGGCCACTGGTGGTGTCCTTGGATTCCTAAGAGAAAGAAGGAGTACTGCTCCAAAAAACAATTTTAGCAGAAGCCTTTTCACATAGTGCTGATTTCCAGGTTGCTGGATATTTGGGTATAAAAGGAAATGCATTTGAAACAAATTCTTTCAAAATATAAAAATTATGAGTGGGTGATTATTTGTAGTTAATAAGTAAACTATGTAAAACTTTCAACAGAGTTTATCCAAAGTATACTTGATGAAATAAGTAAGTACCTGTGGTAGATTGAAAAAACAGCCACAATTCTCCCCCCCTACCTGTATATCTCTTGCAATGTGACTTTGCAGTTCCTCTCATTAAGAGGTAGAGTCTATTTTTGCATGTCTTGAATATGGGCTGGCCTTGTGATTTGCTTTAACGGAATGCAGTAGAAGTGACATTGTGGATTCTGAGCCTAGGACTTAAATGGCTTTGCAGTGTCCTCTTTCCCTCTTGGAACCCTGCTATGCTGTCATGTGAAAAAGGCTAAGCTAGTCTACTGTATGATGAGAAACATGTGTTCCAGTTCCTCCTACTGCCCCAGCTGACAGTGAGCTGTCAGCAGAAGCAAAGCTGTGCAGATCACTGGCAGTCAACCGCAAATGCATGAGTGAGCCCAGCTGAGAAGAACCATGCAGCTGAGCCCAGCATAAAATAGAAACCCACAGAATCATGAGCTACATAAGTAGTTGCTTTAAGCCCTGTGTTTTGAGGTGGTTTGATTTACAGCAAAAGTATCTACTACAGGAGTACTCATGATAATTAGGAATGAATAATAAGTAATTAATGCAAAAGTTTGTATTAGTATTGCTTGAAAGTAACATGATCATAGTTAAAATGATGTTTTTTAGCTCATTTCTCCTGTTGTTAGTTCCCTAATATCTATAATCAACAAAGTATCTTCCATTTAATCCAGTAAAACACAGGCATCCAAATGCATTTAATAACAAAGAGCTTAGGCCTGACTTTTTCAAAAGCTAGGCTTCCCAGAACCTACTTAACGGTACTTCATAGCCCAGGGTCACTATTAATTCCTCAGCCCTCCATCTAAATATTCCTTATACCTGGCCCCTTGTGTCAATAATGGTCCAGTCAGGAAAAAAAAGGTATATTAGTTATTTTAAAAGAGAGAATTTAGTATTGGTTAAACAGGTAGAGGAGGACTTAAAATGTAAAAAAAGGAACACTACAGGAACCCGCACATACCATAAGAGGTAGGGAAGTGAAAGGGGAGAGGTTGAAGTTTTTGGAACCTAGAAGCTTAGAGGAAGAGCTCCAATGGTATTGGGACCCACACCTCTGAGGAGAGACCACTGCCTGGGTGCTGCCAGTTCTTCTGAGAGGATGCAGCAAGGGTGCTTCCAGCAGTGCTGGAAGATGCTGAAACCTGGAACCTATTGCTCCTGGAATTAACTGCTGCTGATGGGGTAAGAGCCATTGCTGGAGTATACTAACAGCATCAGTAAGCAGATAGGAAGGAACAAGTCTTTTCTGCCCCTCCTACCTCTTATTGGCAGAACCTAACAGGAATCCTTCAGCTCGTAAAGAAAAGTCATGGTCACAAAGTCCCAGTACCAGCATCACAGAACAGATGATAAGAGGAGGTTTGGAGCAAAAATGCAGTCGCTTAATAACTGGCATTCCCCCACCTTTATCTTCTCTTTTCTCTATGCAACCTTGGATGTCCTGGATTTGAAGCAGCAAAAACTCCAAGCACAAGGTGATGACAAATACTTTTGGATGAATAAATGAATGGGAGGCTGTAACCCCGCCTTTGTGTCAGTTGCTGTACTGAGCAGTTTTTGTGTTTATCTCCTCACAATGACCACAGAGGAAGAAGATAACATTTTTTCCCCATGTGGGCAGTGTCCAGTCAGAAAAAAAGAAATTCACCTAGGTATTTCAATAGATGGAATTTAATACAGAAAATGGCTTATAAAATTTGGAAGGTCAAGAGGAGCAAAAGCGAGAAGGTGATGGCATCCAGGGCCCATGGGTTGCCCTCACTACTGAGGTTGACAGAGTACCGTTGCTGACCTATTTGACTGGTAAAAACTCCACAACTGCTTTTGAGGGAGAAGCTTGGATGGTCCTCCGTCTTCTGCTGCGACAGCAACTGTCTCAGCTAAAGTAACCACTGTCACCATGGCAGGAACCCATAGTCACCTACTGTGTGACTGAAGAAATCATCACTGTTTGAGGAATCTGAAGGTCATGATGTGGTCACTGCTGGATCCTGAAGCAGAAAAACAGCTTTGTCTTCCAATCTCCATCCAGTGATCCACTTTGGTGGACTCTAGCAAAAGTCAAATAGCAAGAGTTTTGGAAATGCGGTTTTCAAGCTTCTAGCCATGACAGTATAGAGAAGAATATGGCAGAAAAAGTGTGGAGCTGAGTCAGAGGTAAGTATCCAGAACAGTCTTCCTCTTTAGCTACTCAGTGTCTGTATATGTACATCTACCCTTTTAAACTTTCATACAACATCAAAAAATTCATGCTTCCACTTAATATGATGCAACTATTCCTGTACAAAGGCACTTTCATCCTCTTCCTAAAAGGGGAAATATAAAGTCTAATTGGTTATCCACCCTTATGCACTGTTATGGTCAGTTTTGTGTGTCAACTTGGTCAGATGGTGGTACCCATTTGTCTGATTGGGCAAGTACTGGCCTGTCTGTTGCTATGAGGACATTTTATAGAATTAAAGCATGATCAAGTCGGCTGCATCCACAGCTGATTCCATTTGTAATCAGCCAAGGGGAGTGTCTTCTGCAATGAGTGACATTTAATCTAATAAATGGAAGGCTTTTAAGGAGGATTCAGAAGAGAGTCTGTACCAGGTTTGGCCAGCAAGCCTCTTTTGTGGAGTTTGTCCAGACCCTCCATCGGAGTCGTCAGCTTCACAGCCTGCTCTATGGATTTTTGGACTTTACCTTCCTATGGTTATATGAGGCGCTTTTATAAATTTTATATTTATGGATATTTCCTGTTAATTCTGTCTCTCTAGAGAACCCTAACTAATACAGCTTGGTACCAGGAGTGCTTCTTAAGAAACAGAATATTAAAAATGGGTTTTTATGATTGATTTTCTACTCTGACTAGACTCAAAGGCACTAAGGGCTCTGATTTTCATGATCAGAATAATACTACCAATCCATGGGGTGAGTTGGCAAAAAAGATAGTCAAGATATCACCATTCAATTCTTTTAATGTTTTACTTGTATGAAGCTTGGTTCTGGGGATAATGCTTTTGACACCTTTACGGAGTTTTGTGGAAATGGGAGGTATAGAGATGTTGGCTGGTTGTTGTTACATACACTGTATACATTAATGAGTGAAAGGGATGAGCTTAAGGCTTCAAATGAGAAGCTTACATGCTGTCTGACAGATGTAAACATTTCTATGAGTGTTCTGAAGGAAAATCTTATTTCCTGTAGCCATACACTTGAGAGCTCCGAAAATCAGACTCAGAATCTTATTGTTAGAGTAGCAACTTTACAACGTAAACTGAAATCTCAATCTTGCATGGTACCATCTGTCAAAGTGAGGGCATTGATTGGAAAGGAATGGGACCCTGAAAAATGGGATGGCAACATATGGATTGATAATGATGTTGGTGGAGAGGTTGAAACCCTAGGTCATGCTGAGTCTTCTCTAAATAACCCCGTAGTAGTCTGTCCTGAAGACATAGCCGTCCCACCTCCAGCCTGCCCTGAGGAGTTGGCCACCCAACCTCCAATTGAAGGGATGAGCTCTAGAGTGATTAATCTTGTTTCACCAGATGAAACTGCAAATGAATGCCCTGAAGCAAATGGCTTGGAAGATACTTCTAATTCCTTTCATGACCCACCCCCCACCATCCCTCACTTCTTCCAGACATATAACTAGACTTAAGTCCTAAAAGGCCCCAAAAGGTGAGGTACAAATTATCACCCATGAGGAGGCACATTATACTACAAAAGAACTGTGTGAGTTTTCCAATTTATATAGACAAGAAATCAGGGGAATATGTGTGGCAATGGATTTGAAGGGTGTGGGAAAATGTGGGAGGAATATAAACCTGGATTAAGCTGAATTTATTGATATGGGCCCACTAAGCAGAGATTCTGCATTCAATGTTCTAGCTCGAGAGGTTTAAAAAAGACATTAACAGTTTGTTTGGATGGTTGGCTGAAACAAAAGGTGGCCGACATTACCTGAGGTGGAAGTGCCAGAACTGCTTTGGTATAATGTAGATGAGGGGATCCAGAGGCCTAGAGAGATTGGAATGTTAGAGTGAATTTATCATGCAAAGCCTGTTATTATACCTCAGGAATGTCCAGAGGATGCACCTTTTACCAGAACTGTGAGAAATAAATTTGTGAGACCAGCACCATCATCCCTGAAGAGCTCTGTAGTTGCACTTCTCTGTAGATCATATATTACTGTGGGAACTGCTGTCACTGAGCGGGAATCCTTAAACATAATGGGGATGATGGGATCCTGAGTTGGCAGTAGCCAGGTGGCAGCACTTAATCGCCAAAGACAAGGTGGACATGACTATCATAATAGACAGCAGACTCAAAGCAGGAGTCAAATTAATCTGACTTGCAGAGACTTGTGGCATTGGCTAATAAATCATGGGGTACCTGGAAGTACAATAGATGGGCAGTCTACAAATTTCTTGTTTGAGCTGCATAAACAAAAGAGTTCTAGGTCAAGCGAACAGAAGTCTAACTTGAATTACAAAAACAAAGAATCATGGCTCCTTAATTTCCAGACTTGAGACAGTTTACAGATCTAGAGCCCCTTGAATGAGGGGGAGGCCAGGCCCCTTTGGGGAAGGACCCTGTTACACTGCTGCAAATTTATACTGTTAATCTTCCTTCAAACCTTCCCCAAGCTTACCAGGGTTACTGTACATTGGGGTAAAGGAAATGATCAGATATTTCGGGGATTATTTGACACTGGTTCAGAAGTGACATTAATTCCAGGGGACCCAAAATGTCACTCTGGTCCACCAGTCAGAGGAGGGCTTATGGAGGTCAAGTGATCAATGGAGTTTTAGCTCAGGTCCATCTCACAGTGGGTCCAGTGGGCCCCCAGACCCATTCTGTAGTTATTTCCCCAGTCCAGAATGCATATTTGGAATAGACATACTGAGCAACTGACAGAATCCCAACATTGGCTCTCTAACTCATGGAGTGAGGGCTATTATGGTGGGAAAGGCCAAGTGCAAGCCACTAGAACTGCCCCTACCGAGCAAAATAGTAAGTCAGAAGCAATCCTGGATTCCTGGAGGAATTGCAGAGATTACTGCCACTCTTAAAGACTTGAAGGATGCAGGGGTGGTGATTCCCACCACATCCCCATTCAACTCTCCTATTTGGCCTGGGCAGAAAACAGATGGGTCTTGGAGGATGACAGTGGATTATCATAAGCTCAACCATGTGGTAACTCCAATTGCAGCTGCTGTTCTGGATGTGGTATCATTGCTTAGCAAATCAATACACCCTTGGTACCTGGTATGCAGCTATTGATCTGGCAAATGGTTTTTCTCAAAAGCTGTTAGTAAGGACTACCAGAAACTTTGCTTTCAGCTGGCAAGGTTAGCAATATACTTTCACGGTCTTATCTCAGGGGTATATCAACTCTCTAGCCCTATGTCATAATCTTGTCTGCAGGGACCTTGATCATTTATTCCTCCCACAAGACATCACACTGGTCCATTATATTGATGATCTCATGTTGATTGGACCTAGTGAGCAAGAAGTAGCAACTACTCTAGACTTACTGGTAAGGCATTTGTGTGTCAGAGGATGGGAGATAAATCAAACAAAAGTGCTGGGGCCTTCCACCTCAGTGAAATTTCTAGGTGTCCAGTGGTGTGAGGCCTGTCAAGATATCCCTTCTAAAGTGAAGGATAAGTTGCTGCATCTGGCCTCTCCTGTGATAAAAAAAGAGGCAGAATGCCTAGTTGGTATCTCTGGATTTTGGCAATAACGTATTCCTCATTTGGGTGTGCTACATTGGCCCATCTATTGAGTGACCAGAAAAGCTGCTAATTTTGAGTGGGGACCTAAACAAGAGGAGGCTTTGTGATAGGTTCAGGCTGCTATAGAAGCTACTCTGCCACTTGGACCATATAATCCAGGAGATCCAATGGTGCTGGAAGTGTCAGTGCAAATAGAGATGCTGTCTGGAGCCTTTGGCAGACCCCTATAAGAGAATCACAATGCAGATCCTTAGGATTTTGGAGCAAAGCTTTACCATCTGCTGCAGATAACTATTCTCCTTTTGAGAAACAGCTTTTGGCCTGCTACTGGGCCTTAGTAGAGACTGAACACTTAACCATGGGCCATCAAGTTACCACGAGACCCAAGTTACTTATGAGCTAGGTGTTGTCTGACCCACCAAGCCATAAAATTGGGCGTGCACAGCAGCACTCCAACATAAAATGGAAATGGTATGTACGAGATAGAGCCAGAGCAGATTCTGAAGGCACAAATAAGTTACACGAGGAAGTGGCCGAAATGCCCATGGTCTCCACTCCTGCTACATTACCTTCTCTTTCCCAGACCAGAGCTATGACCTCATGGAGAGTTCTTTACAGTTAATTGACTGAGGAAGAGAAAACTTGGGCCTGGTTTACAGATGGTTCAGCACGATATGCAGGTACCACCCGAAAGTGGACAGCTGCAGCACTACAACCCTTTTCTGGGGTGTCCTTGAAGGACAGTGGTGAGAGGAAATCCTCCCAGTGGGGAGAACTTTGAGCAGTGCACCTGGTTGTTCATTTGCTTGGAAGGAGAACTGGCCAGAGGTGTGTTTGTATACTGATTCATGGGCTGCTGCTAATGGTTTGGCTGGATGGTCAAGGACTTGGAAAGACCATAATTGGAAAATCGGTGACAAAGAGGTCTGGGGAAGAGGTATGTGGGTAGACTTTTCTGAGGGGGCTAAAAACATGAACAAATTTGCATCCCATGTGAATGCGCACCAGAGGGTGACTTCAGCAGAGGAAGGTTTTAATAATCAAATGGATAAGATGACCCGTTCTGTGGATACCAGTCAGCCTCTTTCCCTAGCAACTCCTGACATTGCCCAATGGGCTCATGAACAAAGTGGTCATGGTGGTAGGGATGGAGGTTATGCATGGGCTCAGCAACATGGACTTCCACTCACCAAGGCTGACCTGGCTACAGCCACTGCTGAGTGTCCAATCTGCCAGCAGCAGAGACCCACACTCAGCCCCCAATATGGCACCATTTCCCAAGGTGATCAGCTGGCTACATGGTGGCAGGTTGATCACACTGGACACTCCCTTCATGGAAGGGGCAGCGATTTGTTCTATCTGGATTGACACATACTCTGGATATGGGTTTGCTTTTCCTGAATGCAGTGCTTTGGCCGAAACTAACATCTGTGGACTTACAGAATGCTTTATCCATTGTCATGATATTTTACACAGCATTGCTTCTCATCAAGGAACACACTTCATGGCAAATGATGTGCGGAAATGGGGACATGTCATGGAATTCTCTGGCCTTACCATGTTTCCCATTATCCAGATGCAGCTGTTTGATAGAACAGTGGAATGGCCTTTGAAAACTTAATTACGGTGCCAATTAGGTGGCAATACCTTGAAGGGCTGGGGTAATGTTAAGCTGTATATGCTTTGAATCAGCATCCACTGTATGGTGCTATTTCTCCCATAGCCAAGATCTGTGGGTCCAGGAACTAAGGGGTGGAAATGGACTCACTATTACCACTAGTGATCCACTAGGAAAATTTTTGCTTCTGTCCCTGTGAACTTGAGCTCTGCTGGTCTACAGGTTTTAGTTCCAAAAGGGGGAGTGCTTCCACCAAGAGAAACAACAATGATTCCATTGAACTGGAATCTAAGACTGCCACCTAGTCACTCTGGGCTACTCATGCCCCTGGATCAATAAGCCAAGAAGGGAATTCCATTAGTGGCTGGGGTGACTGACCCTGACTATCAGGCAGAAATAGGACTGCAACTACACAATGGAGGTAAAGAAGAGTTTTCCTGGAATATAGGAGATCCCCTAAGGCATATTTTAGTACTACCATTTCCTATGATTAAAATCAATGGAAAACTGCACCAACCCAATCCAAGCAGGACTACCAATGACTCTGAAACTTCAGAAATGAAGGTTTGGGTCACCCCACCAGGCAAAGAACCACAGCCAGCTGAAGTGCTTGCTGAGGGTAAGGGGAACATGGAATGGGTAGTGGAAGAAGGTGGTGATAAATATGAACCACAATCACGTGATCAGTTACAGAAATGAGGACTGTAATGCTGTGTTGTTCATGTTACAGTATTAAGTTGTAAGACGTCGAGTTTAAGAATGAATATTACCCAAGGACTTGCACCCTGTTCTGGGAAAATTTAACGTGTTTCTGGCTGTATGCAGGACAGTTAAGTATTGCTAGGCAAGGACAAAAATGTGTCTTTTATTATTTTCTATTTAGAAATTAAGTATGGTTTAAGGTGATGTATATAGCTGCCAAGTTGACAAGGGGTGGACTGTCATGGTCAGGTTCATGTGTCAACTTGGCCAGGTGGTGGTGCCCATTTGTCTGGTTGGGCAAGAATTGGCCTGTCTGCTGCTATGAGGACATTTCATAGAATTAAATCATGATCATGTTGGCTGCATCCACAGCGATTCCCTTTGTAATCAGCCAAGGGGAGTGTCTTCTGCAATGAGTGACATTTAATCTAATCAATGGAAGGCTTTTAAGGAAGTTTCAGAAGAGACAGTCTCTCTCCAGCTTTGGCTAGCAAGCCTCTCCTGTGGAGTTCATCCAGACCCTCCATTGGAGTTGTCAGCTTCACAGCCTACCCTATGGATTTTGGGCTCTACCTTCCCACAGTTATGTGAGGCGCTTTTATAAATTTTATATTTATGGATATTTCCTGTTGATTTTGTTCCTCTAGAGAACGCTAATACATGCACCTATTGGCCTGAACAAAAAAAGGATTTTGTTCATCTTTCTGCGTCTAACAGTGCTATAATTTATGTCCATATATATTACTTAGAATTTTGCCAATATAATTAGCAAAATCTTACAATTATTTAACTATCTAAAGCTGTCATCCTTCAAGGCCAGAGTTTAAATATTTTCTCTTGGAGTTGCTGGAATCTGATTCTCATTATGGGTCTGAAGACTGTGAGAGGTAGAGAGAATAAATCTTGAGAAGAATCAGCACCCCTTTGCAGGGCAACTGTCTCAGGTAAGGTTATTAACAGGGTCTTCTTGCAAGAGAAGACTTTTCTTCTCAGATGGGGACTGCTTCTACTGGCAAAGGAGTTCAGGGAATAAGGAGTTTCTCAGATCGAAGTGAATCCATCCAAATATTTACATTCTAATTCTCAAGTTCCCACTTGTCCCAAATCAATTTCCACCTCATCCCCCAGATAAAAGGTCTGATGAGTTCATGAATTCAAATTACATTGTAATTCTTTAAACTGCAAGATGAAATTTTGAACATATGTCATCAGTCCTGTGACTAAAAACAGGTTCCTTTTTTGTTCCATTGAAAGATATCTCCAGTTCTTTGACCACACCTTGAGTTGAGAGACTCAAGCCTTAGGTTTATTATTTCCTTTCTGTAAATTCTCCAGGAAGGTCAGAGACAGACATCCTATTCAACAATCTTGAAGTCATCATTCCCCCACCACCTCTACTCCACTGTTTCAATAATCATTGCCAATATTGATGCCACCCATAGATACCTTCTGGGACCTCTGTCTCATCACTGCTATCCTGCTGCCCCCATGTCCTGAGTCAGAAGCAGAAAAATGGCTCCCTTTCATCTGGCTTTTAATCTCCGTCTAGTGTCTCTCATTGGCAAGGACGGATCCACATCCAGCTGTCATCGAATACTGAAAAAATGTAGTTTTTAGGCTTCTGGCTTTGGTAGTACAGAGAAGAATATAGAAGGCAAGGTGTTAGACAGAGAGTCCAATGGGTTGTTATCATAATCCCCATTTTAAAGATGGGGAAACTGAGATTGGATAAATTAAATAACTTGCCCCAGGACATTCAGCTCATAACAGACCTCTCTGAATCCAAAGTCTGTGATCTTCCCAAGTTTGAAAAATAGCAAGGTACATGAATTTGAGCATTTCCAGCTTCCCCAAGCACACTTTCAATTGATTTGGGTATATTAATGGGCTTCCTGGCCATCATTAAAAGTTAAAAACATGCAGGGATTGGTGTGATGAAGAAAGTTCATCATCACTTCAAGAGGCAACCATAAGTCTGGTGGGTCAATGAGAGGGAGGGGTCATGGGTATGGGATGTTTGAAATTTTCTTCTTTTTAATTTATTTTTATGGAGTGATGCACATGTTCTAAAAATGATCATGGTGATGAATACACAACTATGTGATGATATTATCAGCCATTGATTGTACACTATGTATGTATTGTATGTATATGAAGATTTCTCAATAAAAATATTTTTTAAAAAAGAGACAGCTAGAGTATAATGGCTAAAGCCACAAATTGCCTGCTCTATCACTTAATTGTCTAACCTTGAGCTGGTTATAAAACATTTCATTGCCTTGGTTCCCTCACCTGTAAAATGGTAATAATACTCCCTGCCTCACATAGTTGGTGAGAAGAATAAATGAGTCAATCCATGTGAAGCTTGTAGAATAGTGTCTGATACAGAGAAAATACTCAATAAATCTAGTTATTACTATCTGTGCTGGTTTGAAATGATGTATGTCCTCTAGAAAAGCCATGTTTTAATCTAAATCCCATTTAATAAAGGCAGAATAATCCCGATTCAATACTGTATGTTTGAAACTGTAATCAGATCATCTCCCTAGAGATGTGATTTAGTCAAGAGTGGTCATTAAGCTGGATTAGATGATGACATGTCTCATCTATTTTGGTGGGTCTTGAGAAATTTTTGGAGTCCTATAAAAGAGGAAACATTTTGGAGAATTAGAGTGATTCAGAGAGCAGAGCAGAACGATATAACCACGAGAAGCAGAGTTTGGAGATGAAGAAGGGAAATGTCTCCCGGGGAGCTTCATGAAACAGGAAGCCAGGAGAAGAAGCTAGAAGATGACACCATGTTCGCCATGTGCCCTTCCAGATGAAAGAGGAACCCTGACCGTGTTCACCATGTGCCTTTCCAGATGAGAGAGAAATTCTGTGTTCGCCATGTGCCTTCTCACTTGAGAGAGAAACCCTGAACTTCATCGGCCTTCTTGAACCAAGGTATCTTTCCATGGATACCTTAGATTGGACATTTCTATAGATTTGTTTGAATTGGAACATTTTCTTGGCCTTAGACTATAAATTAGAAACTCATTAAATTCCCCTTTTTGAAAGCCATTCCATTTCTGGTATATTGCATTCTGGCAGCTAGCAAACTAGAACACTATCATTAGCATTATATTTAATTGCATTTGACTACTAAGAGGCTCCTAATGATGGAGCATTATCTTCAATGCTTTTCTCAAAACTGAATATATTTGCCAAGAACTCTTAGGAGATATGAATGCAAAACCTTTTCCAAAAGTAAAAGGCAAGAGAAGACCCAAGTGTTCTAAAAAGAAACCATCAGCTTGAGGGAGAAGGAGTGCTGCACTGGGGGGTGAGTGTCTGCCATGGAGTGAGGAGCCCAAGGGTTCACCTAGAGCTTTGAGGTATGCTCAGCCTGGGGTAAGAAAACCAAGAAAGCTGCCTGCTTCCTGGGCAACAAGAGGAGCTTTGGCATTAGATGCTGTGAGAAGTAGGGAAGAACTAGCAAGAGAAGCTATATCTTCAGGTATCCTAGCCAAGGTGTGGTCTGAAATAAAAGGCCATCTTGCACTCCTTCAGGCTGTGCAAGATGGAGCCCTGTGACTCTAGGTTATAGCTGGTATTATCTATACCTCAGTCCCTCATTCTTTCATTCATCAGCTATTTATTGAGCAATAGCTCATATGGCAAACTAAGGCAGGCTCTAAGGGCCAAAGAGATCCCTATTAGTTGCTTACATTCTACAAGGTCCATGCCTCCTGGTGGCACTAGTGACCTAAACAAAACTTACATCACTGAATCTTTAGACTGACTAATGCCAAGATTAATATTGATAAGGGTTTAGAAACAATAGCACCTTCTATTCATTGAGCCCATGCCGCCATCTTCTCAATCTACACAATGATTCCAGGAGATAGGTTCTAATATTGTCATCAGTTTTCAAATGAAGAAACTGACGTTCAGAGAGTCAGAATAACTTGCCCTGTCACACAGGAAGATTCTGAACAGAGATTCCTATTTTCACTAAAAGGTGCAAAGGGAAAAGCCTAGTTTTCCAAATTATTGCTCTCCAGGGAGTACCTAAGTCTTTAAGGCGTGGCAGGGGAAGTACGAGTAAGGTCAGGTTGGTGAAAAATTTGCCATAGTTGTTGGTCAGCTGACTAATGGGAAAAGAACGGGGCAACACTCTTAATTATCAAAAGGAGCTTTTGCCATCTTTGAGGGCTTTTGGCTGAATACTTTTTTTTGTAAAGGACAAGAAAACATCTGATAATGATGATATAACTGGATTTCCCTGGAAAGTCCAGTGGTTCCTCCTTTAAACTTACTGGGAAGAAACAGGCCACAGCAGAGTATGACCCAAACCTGAGTCTCAGGTGAAGGGCTGCTGCTCTCTGCTGGTCTTAAGTCTGTTTTATTATTCATGGTACCTGCTGATCACACAGATAGGGTTAGGAAGGTCAGCGCAACATTAATATGTTGAATTGGGAGATGGCAAGGGCTGAAGATGGAACCTGTCACACCAGAGTGATTCTTATTGAGGGGGCTTGATTTGATATTAATATTAATTTGGTATTTCTTCCCATCTTCAAAACGTTTGTCCTCTCCAGATAGGAGAATGCCTGAATGCTAGCCTCATGCAAAGCAGTTGTATATGTTAGATTTTATAGTGGGGGTGGGGTTTTTGAGGGCAAGGGAAGCTTGGGGTTATCTACAATCTTTAGTGTGAGGCTCTACCGTGAATATCTAGGAGGATATATATAGAACCTTTAGTGGAACTTAAACAAGATTCACATTTCTGCCCAAATGCATGGTTTCTACATATGTCTAGCTACTCAAAAGCATAGGAGCCCAAAACCCAGGGATATGCCAGCAAAGTTTTCACCCCCATCTCCCAACCTTCACTTCATTTTAAAACAATGATCCCTAACCGGCTACACATTAGAATCACCTGGTGAGCTTCAAAACCTGAAATGCCTGGGTCCTCTGGCTAATTGAATCAGAATCCCTGAGGTTGGCCTGGGCACAGCTGTGTTACAAAACTCCCCATGTTCGCATGCACTAAGTTTACTTTTCAGAAACTTAAAACCTTCAGGTGGTTCCTAGGTCAGATAAGTCCTGAAACCCAGAGGAGCCAGTCTCTTCAAGAACATCAACCAGTTCCATCACCCTATCCCATTTTGTCGACACCCCTTTTCAATCTGAAAAAAGTTAGAATGGGCATAACAAATATCCGTCAAAGATTGGGAGAAAGATCAAAGGAGAAGGAGGAGTTAAAACAGAGAAGTTAGGATTTAACAAATGAGTATGACTGCTGAATCATTATGTTTTTAGTCTCCAGTGTCTTGGAGCAGCTAGAAGGAAAAACTTAAAATTGTGGACCCAAACATTGAAATCTGTTCTATAACTATTTGTTAAAATGTACTTTGAAATTTATTGCCTTTTTTTACATATGTTATATTCTACAATAAAAATGTTTTTTGAAAAATCTCCCCATGTGATTCTAATCTGCCTTCAGGATTGTGAACCAGTGTCTGTGAAATCTCTTCCAATGAAGCAAAGGGTCTGAAACCTTGAGTACTAAGCAGCTTGTCATATCTTCCCCCCTTCTCTCCAAGGCTACAATTATGGGCTTTTCTGAGCAGGTATGAAAAGCTGACTTCCTACTTTAAGCCTGGTTCTGAGTGGCTTTTCTACTTCATTTACCACAGGTTTTCCAAATTGAGAATGCATCAGAATCACCTAGAAGGCTTGTCAAAACACAGATATCTGAGCCCCACCCCAGAGTCTCTAAATTTAGTGAGTCAGACGTGGGGCCTGAGAATCTGCATTTATAGCCCATTCCCCAGGGATGCTACAGGTCCAGGATCCATCCTTTGAAAACCAGTGTCCAACACAAATGAAAGTTTCAGCCAGTCCAGTTATGAGATTGGTGTGATCTGTATGACAGCTGCTCTGATTGGCTTTTCCCATTTCCCAGCTCCCATGGCTGGGCTTAAGACAGCACCATTTGGCTCAAGCAGTGAATGGGCTTGTGCTTTTGAGCCTGGTGGTCAGCAGTTGATGCCAGTATTCTCCATGAAAAACACAGCCCAGTGTCCAGGTTTGAAGGAAACGTCCTCAGATCACACAAGGAAATGGCAGCTGCAAGAACTGAGAGCCTGATTAGAAACAAACTTTGTTGTTGAAAAGATAAACCAAGACCTTGTGCTTAAACTCAAAGCTGCTGCTAGACTGTCAGCTCCCCATGGGTGGGGCTGTGTGCATTCATGTCTACACGCCCTGCCCGGAGCTGGGACAAGGTGAGCACTAAGGGAAAGAATCCATCAACGGTGCCACCAATGTCTGGTTAGGGCTCCCCTGGGTCCCCCTCCACCACCTTGTCCCCAGCAATGAGTCTTGTTCTCACCCATGGTCTGTTAGGGAAAATGACGTGGCCACTCCCTGGCTGAGACAGCCACGACCCCCTTCCAGTCTCTGCAGTCTCTTTCCTCCCGTCGTGCGGGTGACTGAGCCTCCGGCAGAAACAGTCTGGATTGCTGGGCCGCTCTCTGCAGGACAGCTGCCATGGGAGCTGCCTTGGCTCACAAGAGGAAGAAATAACATTTGTTGTGTTCTTGATCCTGATTTCGCTCTGCTCTGGGATGAGATTTTTAGTTCCTGGTGCCTTCTCTGCCAAAGGCCCAGAAGGTTGCCTTCTGGGTTATAGATTCAAGCTGAGGTCCATTCAGGCACACTGTGTCTGCCCCATCAAAAGTGGAAACAATGGGAAGGGATCATTTGCCTTGTGGTGCAATGATTGCTTGTTGTGGTGGGTGAATCAGGCTTTTTCATATTCTCCTGGGAGGGAGAGGAGAGGCATGAGGAAAAGAGAGAGAGACAGAGAGACCGAGAGAGAAAGACAGAGAAAGAGAGAGAGAGGTGAGAGAGAGAAGAAACTTTCTCTGGATTAAGGAAGTTTTAGGAATAAGTGATCATGTGTACATGTAGAGAAAGATTCATAGGGATGTGGAGACTTCTTGACACATCTATAATTTCATATACCTATTTGTAAGCATTGCCTTGAAGTCAAACTTCTTTTGGATTGTTATAAAAAAAAGAAAGGATGCTATGTTTGAAGCGAAACCAATCCATACTCTTTTCTTTTCTCTAATCTGGCAAAATAGCTACTAACCTGATTTTACAGATGTAGTCACTTTAACTGGAGAGGTGAAGCAATTTGCCCAAGGTCACACAGCTGGCAAGTGGCAGAACCAGGCGTCCCAGGAGTCCCACCTTGGCCCGCCCGTCTCCAAGGCCAGTGCTTTCCCAGGGCACCGTGCTGGCAGGGGTTGCTCATCTTTACACAAAACCTAAAATCCCCTGTGCATGCCAACCTGTTTGCAGTTCCTGGAAGAGGATGTTGCTGGCATCCCTTCCTGTGATTTAGAACCTGCCCAGCCTGAGTGAAAGTTCTCAAATCCCACTCTTCAACAACTTCTCTGACTGCTGCCCTGTTTTTCCCCAGACCCAGAATGTGCCAGAACAGCAGCCCTCTGCCCACTGCCTCCCAGGTGGAGCCCCCTCTCCCTGCAACCCAAGGCTCCAGCTGCCAGGATTCCCGAGGAGAGGGTCCCACACGATGTACCAGCAGAATGCCATGCCCAGGGCTACAGGTATGCGGACATGCTGGTCACTGCTCCCACCCCCCAGGTGTGTCTCAGCCAGCCAGGTGGGGCACAGGATCCCCCACCCCCAGGTGTCCCCCGGCCATGACCACCTCATGCCAGTACCTAAGTGCACCACACAGACACTCATTTCTCCTGGTGCCACGACGTGAACAGACAGGGAGCATGCTGTGGTTACACTGCTGGGGGCACAAAACTGCTAGAGAAAGATTCTGTAATCTGGGGGAAAGGGCGATGGAACAGATGGATAACAGATATAATTATTTTATAAATTACAAAGTCTTACAAATATTCATGTTATAATGAGTATGTATAAGGATCCCATTTGTAATTTGTGTCTTGCTTAGTTTCAATTAATAGCATTTTGGATTGCTTCCCGTTACAGCACTTAAAGATTTACTATTTCCTCTCTAACGGTTGCATGTGTTCCATCCTAACGTTGTACTGTATTTTGTGTAACTAATCCTCTATTGGTGGATATTTAGATTGTTGCAAGTTTTTTTCTGTTGTAAATAATATTACAATGAACACCCTTATGCACGTGCTTCTCTTTTTGCACACTTTTGAGTATACTAGAAGATTAATTCCTAAAAGCGTAATTGCTAGGTGTCTCTTCACTTTCAAGTTTAATTAGCTATTGCTAAATTTAGCAATTTAAAATTTAAAATATACATACGTGCTGGTTTGAAGTGATGTATGTACCCTAGAAAAGCCATGTTTTAATCCTAATCCCATTTTGTAAAGGCAGCTGTTTCTTCTAATCTCTATTCAGTATTGCATGTTTGAAACCGTAATTAGATCATCTCCCTGGAGATGTGATTTACTCAAGAGTGGTTGCTAAGCTGGATTACGGAGATGTATCTCCACTCATTTGGGTGGGTCTTGATTAGTTTACTGGAATCCTATAAAAGAGGAAACATTTTGGAGAATGAAAGCAATTCAGGGAGATTCTGAGAGAGCAGAACAATGCAGCCCGAGAAGCAAAGTCCACCAGCCAGCGAGCTTTGGTGATGAAGAAGGAAAATGCCTCTTGGGGAGCTTCATGAAACAGGAAGCCAGGAGAGAAAGCTGCAGATGATGCCGTGTTCACCATATGCCCTTCCAGATGAGAGAGAAACCCTGACAGTGTTCACCATGTGCCCTCTCACTTGAGAGAGAAACCCTGAGCTTCACTGGCTTTCCTGAACCAAGGTATCTTTCCCTGGATTCCTTTAATTGGACATGTCTATAGACTTGTTTTAATTGGGACATTTTCTCGGCCTTAGAACTGTAAACTAGCAACTTATTAAATTCCCCTTCTTAGGAGCCATTTCGTTTCTGGTATACTGCATTCCGGCAGCTAGCAAACTCGAACAACATATCAACTTTATTAATATTTTCCATTAGGGCTTGTGGGTGTCATACCATGCTTAGAAAGGCCTTCCACCTACAAAATATTTCCTTCTGGTGCTTTTATGATTTTATGTTTTTAACATTTAAATCTTTGGTTCATTTAGAATTCAAGATAATGTAAGAAGTGGCTAGCCAGTTTTACCAACACCATTTATTCAATAATTCATCTTTCCTTCTAATTAATTTGAAATGCTACTTTTATCATGTACAAAACTCCCACATGTATTGGTCTTTTTTCCAATTCTCCATTTTGTTCTATCAACCCTTTAGTCTAATCATATGCCAGATTGAAGTACTGTATCTAGAGTGTATATTTTAATATGTGGCTGAGTTATTCCCCCTTATACTCTTCCTTTTTTGGAGACTTTCTGGCTATTCTCACTTATTTAATTTTACAGCTAAGCAAACATTATTTTATTGAATAAAGAAATGCAGACTTCCAGTTTCCTGTCTGATATGTAAAGAGCTCGGAAGTCATCATCTCCATCTTCACAACATGAAAAAAAAGCAGAAAAAACTGAAAAATCAACAATTCCTCATAGATCCATCAGATAATTGAGGTCACAGGACAAATTGCCACTGCCCGAAAAGGGAGAGAAGGACGTATACAGAGAATCACAGTCTACGTAAATTAGAAACCACCTTTGGAGCCAGCAACGCGAATAGGAAATCTTAAATGGCAATTGACCAAGTGCTGGAACCTGAGAGTGGACTAGCTTGAGAAGTAAAAACACCTGTGGGCCCATTTTAGGCCACCACACCCTTTTGTGAGTTTACCTTCCAGAGCACCACAAGATTCTCAGGGTGAAGACTAGAGAAAATTTCCCTCATCATTCTGGCAGGGGAAGGAGCTTCAAAGGAATCACTTTGAAATATACCCATAGCATCCTGTTCTCCTTAACAAAGACAAGGAAAACTATTTTTAAAAAAAATCCAAGTAAAGCTATTTAACCAGACCTAACTAACTGTAGAGGAAGGGAAATACCCAGTTCTTGCGCCCTCCAGCCTTCCTATCTCACTTAGCATGTAAAGAAAGTAGAGAAGCACTTGCAAAGGTCACAGCTCAGGCACAAATGCCCCCGAAAGGATTGAGACCTAATCATAGGATTATAGACTGCTTCCACTTCCCAATACCTTACCACCATATCAATAAGGTTCCTGTATAATAAGAGGGGATTACAATCAAAAGAACTGCAAGACTCAGATTCTATTTTGAAAGTAATGTCTAGATGTGCCAGTTTGAAACTGCTGTGCACCCCAGAAAAGCCATGTTCTTTAATCTTAATTCAGTATTGCTGCATGAGATCTTTTAAGTTGTTTCTATGGAGATGTGACTCACCCAGATGTGGTAGATATTTTTTGATTAGGTGGTTTCCATGGAGACATGTCTCCACCCATTCAAGGTGGGTTGTTGACCAGAGTCCTTTAAGAGGGAAATATTTTGGAAAAGGCTTCAGAGCTAACACAGACAGAGATGTTCAGAGACGCAGAGATAAAACACCCCTGGGGAATCGTTTGAAATGAGAAATGGGACAGAAAGCTAGCAAACATCACCATGTGCCTTCCCGGTTGACAGAGAAACCTTGAACATCATCGGTCCTTTCTTGAGTTAAGGTATCTATCTCTGGATGCCTTAGTTTGGTCATTTTTATGGCCTTAGAACTGTAATCTTACAACTTAATAAATTCCTATTATGAAAGCCAACCCACTTCTGGTATATTGCATTCTGCATATTGCATTCCTGCAGCTTTACAAACTAAAACACTAGAGAAACCAAAAGAAACCTGGGGAGACAAAAACAAGGCCACTGGAGGAAATTTTAGCCTCTGACACTTACAGCTGCAGTAACCAGTAAACTCAGCCTAACTACTAGCCAGATAAACATAAAACCTCACACTAAAGGCCTCTTTACTTCATTTGTCTTTATCTGACATATCAGGTCTAGCTTTCTACCAAAAATACAAGGCATACCAAAAGGCAAAACCAAAAAAAGACACATAGTCTGCTAACGTTCTAAAAAGTGATCATGGTGATGAATATACAACTATATGATGATATTGTGAGCCATTGATTGTACACCATGTATGGACTGTATGTATGAAAAGATGTGTCAACTAAAGTATTTTTTTAAAACTCTAACATTTGTTGAGCACCTTATAAGATCTTACTTTATCTTTCTTTTCTTTCTTGTAAGCAACAGAAGACATCTTTTTAGGGTCTGTACTCTTTGTCCTGCAATTTAAACTTCATTCCTATTTGAATTCCTTGATCATAAAAACCAACAAGTCTTTCTTGTTAGATTTATAAGATCCCTCAGCAGTTTGTACAATTGAATTCAGAACACTCCTCAAGTATATGTTTTTATTACAAACACCCTGTTTATATAATGCAGCTAAATGATTGCACATTGAATGGATAGCAAACTTTAAGAAAGTCCAATATTAGAAAACATGGATTTAAAAAACTCTAAAATATGTATAAAAAAAGCTGTGAAGTGATCATTTCTGTTGCCAACAAAAAGGAAAATGAAGAAGTGTATTCAATTTAACAGATAACTTGCTGCAAGGTTAATTTAAAGATTGTATAATCCAGGTTCATATAAAAGAACATTTTACGTAAAATACACATCTATTTACCTATATATCATTCACACCAATATTGCATAAAAAGCTGCAGCAACAAAAACAAATCAAAACAAAACAAAACAAAAAACATAGTCTGAAGAGACAAAGCAAACAAGAACCAGACTCAGATAGGGGAGAGATTTTAGAATTATCCACTGGGGTTAAAATAACTATGATTAATATGCTAAGGGCTCTTATGGAAAAAAGTGGCACAAATGCAAGAACAGATGGGTAATATAAACGGAGAGACGAAAATTCTAAGGAAGAATAAAATGGAAATGCTAGGCTGGAAATAAAAAACAGTAATTCAAATGAAGAATGCGTTTGATGGGCTCATTGGTAGGCTGGGCATGGTTGAGGAAAGAATCAGTGAACTTGAAATGCCAATGAAAACTTCTTAACTGAAAAGCAAAGAGAAAAAAGACTGCAGAAAGAACAAACAGAATATCCAAGAACTATGGGGCAATTATTAAAGGTGAAATGTGCATAATGGGAATACCAGAAGGAAAAAAAGAGAGAAAGGAACAGAAGAAATATTTGAAGTAATAATGGTTTAGAATTTTCCAAAATTAGCACCAGACAGCAAACCACAGATCAAGGAAGCTTAGAGAACACCAATTATGACATATTTTTTAAAAAAACTTTCACCTAGATATATCATATCCAAACTGCAGAAAATCAGAGGCAAAGGGAAAATCTTGAAAGAAGTCAGAGGAATAAAACACCTTACCAATCGAAAATAAAGCATAAGAATTACACCAGACTTCTCTTATGATACTATGCAAGCAAGAACAGGGTGGAGTGAAATATTTAAAGTGTCAAAGAACTCAAACTCTTTCAAAAAAATTTGAAGAGGAGGGAATGCTACTTAATTCACACTATGAAGCCAACATCACTCTAATACCAAAGCTAGAAAAAGATGCTGTAAGTAAAGAAAACTTCAGGCCAATTTCTCTTATGAATATACATGCAAAACTCCTTAACAGAATACTTGCAGATTGAATTCAATGGCACATTAAAAGAATCATACACCATGACCAAGTGGGTTTTATTCACTTGATGCACGGGTAGTTCAACATAAGAAAATCAATTAACACAACACACCACATTAACAAAACAAAGGGGAAAAACACATGATCATCTCAATGATTCAGAAAAGGTATTTGACAAAATCCAGCATTCTTCATTAATAACAACACTTCAGAAAAATAGAAGAAAAGGAAACTCCCTTAATATGATAAAGGTCATGAATTAAAAACTCACAGCAAACTCATACTCAGTAGTAAAAGAATGAAAACTTTCAGTATAAATCTGGAACAAGACAAGGATGCCCACTCTTACGACTGTTATTCTGGAAGTTCTAGCCAGAGAAGTTAGGCAAGAAAAAGAACTAGAAGGCATTTGAATTTGAAATGAAGAAGTAAAACTATCACTATTTGCAGATGACATGATCCTTTATATAGAAAGTCCTGAAAAATTGACAACAAAGCTAATAGAGGTAATAACATGAGTTCAGAAAAGTGCAGGATACAAGATCAACATGCAAAATTCAGTAGTGTTCCTATACACTAGTAACAAGCAATCTGAGGAGGAAATCAAGAAAAAAATTCCATTTATGTTAGCAACTAAAAGAATCAAATACCTAGGAATAAATTAAACTAATGATATAAAGGATTTGTACATAGAGGACCACAAAACATTGCTAAAAGAAATCAAAGATATAAATAAATGGAAAGACATTCTGTGTTCATGGATTGAAAGAGTAAATATCATTAAGATGTCAATTCTAACCAAATTGATTTATAGATCAATGCAATCCCAATAAAAATTTCAACAGCCTATTTTGCAGTAATGGAAAAGCCAATTGTCAAATTTATTTGGAAGGGACCCTGAATAGTCAAACTCATCTTGAAAAAGAAGAATGAAGTTGGAGAACTCACCTAAAGTTCCTGACTTTAAGGCATATTACAAAGCTACAGTGGTCAAAACAGCATAGTACTAACATAAGGATAGATATATTGACCAATGGAATAGAATTGAGAGTTCAGAAATAGACCCTCACATCTACAGCCAATTGACTTTTGACA
This sequence comes from Myrmecophaga tridactyla, assembly GCA_004026745.1. NCBI lineage: Eukaryota > Metazoa > Chordata > Mammalia > Pilosa > Myrmecophagidae > Myrmecophaga > Myrmecophaga tridactyla. The sequence goes on from PVIY010017229.1 coordinate 24,749, forward strand.
AGTCTGCCTAGTTAATTCAACTAGGAATTAATAGTTTCTTCAACCAATGGTATTGGGAGAACTGGATAGCCATATGTAAAAGAATGAAAGAGGACCCTATCTCACACCACATACAAACGTTAACTCAAAATGGATCAAAGACCTAATTATAGGAACCAGGACTACAAACCTAGAAGAGTTTGCATTTTACTAATAGTTAGTGATGTTATAATCTGGGTTCATTTCTCTTATAATTCTCTCTAATTGAATCAGTTTTATTGTTTAAAGTATATTTTCTAAAAATTACATTTCTTAAGAAATATATAACATATTATATATTATATATATATATATATATATATAATATGTATATAGTTTTCCTTGATTTCCTACATCCTTGTTTAAAGGATGTTGTGCTACCATCACCACTTCCTTGATGGAATATACAAGTTTTCCATCAAACTTGACTAATATACAAGTTTTTAATTAATGACCTTCTAGACACTAGAGAATAGGCAAGGCAACTCTTATTGTAATTGTACTAATCTCTGCCTATCTTTGTTCTGATTTAGAGATATTTAAAAATTGTGGTAATGGATGGAAAAGTTTTGGTAATTGTGGTAGTTAGATTCAAGTGTCAACCTGGCTAGGTGAAGTTGCTGTGGACATGAGCCAATGGCATGTGAACCTCATCTGTTGCTCATTACATTTGCAGTCCGCTAGGAGGCGTGCCTGCTGCAATGAGTGATGTTTGATTTAGTTGGTTGGTGCTTAAATGAGAGAGCGCAACATAGCACAGCCCAAGCTGCTCAGCATACCTCATCTCAGCACTTGCTGCTCAGCCCAGGCCTTTGGAGATGTAGAAAGGAATCACCCCGGGGAAAGTTGTTGGAACCCAGAGGCCTGAAGAGAAGGCCAGCAGAGATAGCCCTGTGGCTTCCTATGTAAGAAAGAATTTCAGTTGAAAGTTAGCTGCCTTTCCTCTGAAGAACTAACAAAATAATTGTCTTTTGTGAAAAGCCAATCCGTCTCTGGTGTGCTGCATTCCAGCAGCTAGCAAACTAGAATAGTAGTGGATAGTGGTGATGGTAGGACAGCATCGTGAATATAATTAACAGCACTGAATTACATGTTTGAATGTGGTTAAAAGGGAAAATTTTAGGGGGTCCAAGGGTAGTTCAGTGGTAGAATTCTCACCTGCCTTGTGGGAGACCTGGGTTCGATTCCTGGTCCATGCATTTCCCCAAGAAAACAAACAAACAAGGGAAGCAAACAAACAAAAATTCAATAAATGGTGCTGCAATAACAGGACACTCACATGGAAGAATAATGAAACATGACCCCACCATATAGCATACAAAAAAAGGGGGGGGGTAAATTTTAGGTTGTATGTATATTAGTAGAATAAAAATTATAAAAATAAAGCCACGTGACTCAACATAGTTAACCCCAATGTAAACCATAGACTACTATTAATAGTACAATTATAATGATATTTTTTCATCAATTGTAACAAATGTACTACAAGAAAACAAAGTCTTAATAATGAGGAATTAAATAAATAAATAGAGGTATATGAGAATTGTGTATTTTGTGCATGGTTTCTGTAAACCTTTTCTAATTGAAGGAAATGAGATAATGGAAAAAATTTTTTAAGTTGTAAAAAATCAGTAAATGGACGGAGAAAGATACATCATGCTAATGCTAATCAAAAGAAAGTTAGGGTAGATATATTAATTTCAGACAAAACAGATTTTAGCACAAGGAAAATTATCAGGGATAAAGAGGCTTATTATATAATGATAAATTAGCACATGGTAAGATGTTCACCATCATGTATGAATAGGCAATAGCAAATTTAAACAATGAGATACCCACTACATACCTATTAGAATGGCTGCTGTACAGACATTGACAACACCAATTGCTGGCAAGGATGTGGAGCAACAGGAACTCCGATTCATTTATGCAATATGGTAGTCACTTTGGAAAACAGTTTGTCAGATTCCCACAAAGCTAAACATAGGTTTACTATACAACCCAGCAATTGCACTCCTAGATATTTACCCAAATGAGTTGAAAGCTTACAATCTACACAAAAATCTGCACACAAATGTTTCTAGCAGCTTTATTCATAATTGCCCGACATTAGAGTTAACCAAGATGTTCTTCAATAGCGAATGGATGGAGAAACTGAGGTACATCCATACAAGGATGAGGACTTGTATTTAGCAATAAAAAGAGATGAGCTACTGAGTCACAAAAAAAAACAGGGAGGAAACTTAAATGCATATTGCTAAGTGAGAGAAGCCAGTGTGGAAAGGGTACATAATGTATGATTTCAACAATATGGCATTATGGAAAAGGCAAAACTATTATACAGGGAATAAAAAGATGACTGTGATGAATTCCTTTTTAGCCAGGAGTTCAGGGGAGTGGGAGAGGGACGAATAGGTGCATCAGAGGGCATTTTTAGAGCAGTGAAACTATTCTGTATAATAGTGGCATGTATGACATTATGCATTTTTCAAAACCCATAGAACTGTGCAATACAAAGAGAACCTTCATACAGACTTTGGACTTTAGTTTGTTCTGATGTATCAATATTGGTTCTTCAGTGGTAACAAATGGATCACACTAAAGCACAAGGTTACTTGTGTACCTTCTATTCAACTTTTCCATAAACCTAAACATTAAAATATATTGACATTTAAAAAATTGCTACATATATTTTGGTATGTACATGTATATTTGGAGTTTACTTTCACCCTGAATATAGAGATCCACTTAGGAAGAACTGACTTCATTAATTTATCTCATTCAATAATGAGATATGCCTATCCATTCATTAAATATTTTTATTGTTTTTCTTCAGAAATAAGTTAAATTTTTATTCCTCTTTGTCTTTTACATTTATTTCAAGGTTTATTCCTTTTTGGGGGCAGGGATTGGAAGATGATTTTGGTCACAATATTAAATGGAACATTTTAATTTTAATGTATTTTCTAACTGGCAAGTATTTGCATTTAGGAAAACTAAAGGTCTGTGTTCTAGTTTGCTAGCTGCCAGAATGCAACACACCAGATACGGATTGACTTTTAATAAAAGGGGATTTATTTTGTTAGTTCTTCAGAGGAAAGGCAGCTAACTTTCAACTGAGGTTCTGTCTTACGTGGGAAGGCACAGGGTGATCTCTGCAGGCCTTCTCTCCAAGCCTCTGGGTTCTAACAACTTTCCCCGGGGTGGTTCCTTTCTACATCTCCAAAGGCCTGGACTGAGCTGCGAGTGCAGAGATGAGGTATGCTGAGCAGCTTGGGCTGTGCTACAATGCGCTCTCTCATTTAAGCACTAGCCAATTAAGTCAAACGTCATTCATTGCAGCAGGCATGCCTCCTAGCCGACTGCAGATGTAATCAGCAACAGATGAGGTTCACGTACCATTGGCTCATGTCCATAGCAACAGAACTAGGTGCCTTCGCCTGGCCAAATTTACAAACTGAATCTAACTACCACAGTCTGTAAAATGTTAACATTGTAACCATTCATCTTGCAAAATTCTCCCATAGTCTCTAACAGTTTTCAGCTGATTTTCTTGGGTTTTCCAAATACACAATCATAGAATCTAAAAATGGCAATATTTTTGCCTGTTTCCATGGGAAGTCTTCTAGTGTTTCAACACTGAACATAACATTGGCTTTTGAAATGTGTGGGTATTGAAGCACATATGTATCCATGTATATGTGTAGGTATACATTTGGATATTTATATACATACACACATACCTGCACATTAAGGAAGTTAAAGAAATTTTCATCTGTCTATATTTTATTAAGAATTTTTATTGCAATGCATATTGAATATCTATCAAATGCCCTTTTATTTCCATCAAGATGATCATTGTTTTCCTCATTTGACTTTTTAATATAATGAATTATGTACACAAACATTCTGATATTGAGCCCATCTTGCATTCCTGAATGAATCCTACTTATGCATGGGTTATTCACTTACAGAATTACTAAACTCCATTTGCTGATATTTTACTTAAGATTTGTATTATCACCATTCATAGAATGATTAGTCTGTATTTTGTGTATATGTGTGCTTTATCTCAGGCAGGTTTTGATAAATATTTTTCTACTTCCTTTACTAAAAGAATTTGGTAGCATAGCTGGTCATGAAGGAAGAATATATGTCAGAGGTGAAGAAAGAAGGTGGATGTTCAGGTTTAGGGAGCAACATATCTACAGAACCAGAGCCACATAGCACATGACAGGCATTTGTGTGACTGTGTGTGTGCGTACGTGTGTGTGTGGTGTGAAACTCAGGGGAACAGAACTCCTAGAGCTAAAGGGATAGGCCTGGATTGCTATGAGTTAGAGAGGGCATTGGATTTCTTCTTAAAAAAGTAGAACCTAAATTCTAGCTAGAGCAATCAGATAAGAAAAAGAAATAAAAGGCATCCAAATCAGAAAGGAAGAAGTAAAACTTCCATTATTTGCAGATGACGTGATACTATATTTGGAAAATCCTGAGAAATCTATGACAAAGCTTCTTGAGCTAGTAAACAAATTCAGCAAAGTGGCGGGATACAAGACTAATGTGCAAAAATCAGAAATGTTTCTATACACAAGCAATGACCAAACTGAAGAGACAATTAAGGAATAAGTTCCATTCAAAATAGCAACTAAAAGAATCAAGTATTTAGGTATAAACTTAATCAGAGATGTAAAGGACCTGTAGTAGAAAACTACATAACACTGCTAAAAAATATCAAAGATTTAAATAAGTGGAAAGACATTCCCTGCTCATGGATAAGAAGGTTAAGTGTAGCTAATATTTCAATTCTCCCCAAATTGATCCACATTTTCAACACAATACCAATCAAATTCCAACAATCTACTCTGAAGAATTGGAAAAGCAGGTTGTCAAATTCATTTGGAAGGGAAAGAGACCTCGAATAGCTGAAAATATCCTAAGAAAGAAGAACAAAGTGGGAGGATTAACACTGATTTTAAAGCTTATTTCAAAGCCACAGTCAAAACAGCATGGTACTGGCACAAAGATAGAAGAATTGACCAATGGAATGAAATTGAGAGTGCAGAGACAGACCACCAAATCTATGGTTGATTGATATTTGATGAGGTCCCCTCCAAATCCACTGAATTGGGACAGAATAGTCTTTTCAATAAGTGGTTATGTAATAATTGGATACCAATAGTCAAAAGAATGAAAGAGAACACTTACTTTACACCCTATACAAAAATTAAGTCAAAATGGATCAAAGACCCAGACATAGGAGCCAGCATCATAAAGTTCCTAGAAGAAAATGTAGGGAAATAGCTTCAAGACTGAGTAATAGGAGGTGGCTTCCTAAACTTTCACCCAAAGCACAAACAATGAAAGAAAAAATAGAAAAATGGGAGCTCCTCAAAATCAAATGCTTCTGTGCCTCAAAAGACGTTATCAAAAAGGTGAAGAGACAGTCCACTCAATGAAGGAAAATATTTGAAAATCATCTATCAGATAAAGGTTTGATATCCTGCATACATAAAGAAATCATATAACTCAACAATAAAAGAATGAACAACCCAATTATAAAATGGACTGAAGATATGAAAAGACATTTTTCTGAAGAGCAAATACAGATGGCTAAAAAGCACATGAAGAGATGCTCATTTTCATTAGTGATAAGGAAAATGCAGATCAAGACTACAATGAGATACCACCTCACACCTATAAGAATAGCTGCTATTAAACAAATAGGAAACTACAAATGTTGGCGAGGATGTGGAGAAATTGGGACATTTATGCACTGCTGCTGGGGAATGTATAATGGTACAGCTGTTATGGAAGATAGTTTGGCATTTCCTTAGAAAACGAAATATCGAGTTGCCCTATGACCTGGCAATACCACCTCTTGGTATATACCTAGAAGAGCTGAACGCAGTGACACAGACATTTGCACACCAATGTTCACAGCAGCATTATTCACAATGCCAAAAGACAGAAGCAATCCAAATGCCCATTAAAAGATGAGTGGAAGAAGAAAATGTGGTATATATATATATGATGGAATTTTATGTAGCAGCAAAGCAAATGAGGTCCTAAAACATATGACAAAATGGACTTTGAGGACATAATGCTGATGAAATAAGTCAGGCACAAAAGGATAGATATTTTATGATTTCTCTATTGTGACTTTGGTATCAGTAAACTCAGAGGCTTTTAATATAGAATATAAGGGATCTAGAGATACACAGAAGCTAGAGATGGGTGAACAGTTAGCTAGCGAGGTTGAACTTAAATGTAAGGGAATGGACAGAAGTGACAGCAGTTCATTAGTGGGTCTCTAAGTAATGTTACCATATTGAAAGTGAACATGATTGAAAGGGGTTGTATAGAGCCATGTATCCCACCAAATAACACTACAAATATAAATATATTAAGTTCTTGCATGAACTACTTCAAAAGTATGAATCTTGTACAAAGAGTAAAAAATAAAGAGGTTTGGGGAGAAAGTACTATTGTATGCTATGGCATATATATATATATATTTTTGAGATATCTTCATGCACTATACAGGCCATCCAAAGTGTACAATCAATGGCTCACAAATCATCACTTAGTTGTGTATTCATCACCAGAAATCATTTTTAGAACATTTGCATTACTCCAGAAAAAGAAATAAGGAGAAAAAAGAAAAATCTCATATATCCCATCTTCCTTACCCCTCCCTCTCATTAACCACTAGTTTTGAAATCTACCCAGTTTTTTTTTACTGCTTTTCTTCCCTCCCCATTATTCACTTATTTATCATCCTTATTTTTACTCATCTGTCCATAGCCTGGATAAATGGAGCATTAGCCACAAGGTTTTCACAATCACATGGTCACATTGTAGAAGCTATATAGTTATACAATCATCTTTAAGAATTCAGGCTACTGGAATACAGTTCAATAGTTTCAAGCACTTCCCTCTAGCCACTCCAATATGCCGTAAACTAAAAAGGGACATCTAAATAATGCATAAGAATAAACTTCAGGATAACCTCTTGACTTTGTTTGAAATCTCTCAGCCACTGAAATTTTATTTTGTCTCATTTTTCTCTCCCCCCTTTTGGTCAAGAAGCTTTCTCAATCTCATGATGCTGGGTCCTGGTTTATCTGCTATGGTCTATATTTCACAGGAAAACATCTTTAGTACTACAGCAATATCAGGTATAAATAATTGTGGGTGGGGGAGGAAAAGAGTTAAGGGGAGGTTTGGATTTTCTTTTTGCTGAGGATGTGTTTATCAATTGTTCTTCTCTTTGGATCAATGAAAATTGTCTAAAATTGAGAGTGTTCATGATTGTATAACTAAGTGAGAATTATGTGAGACGTGGATTGTTGACCGTGGACATTATACATGCTGAGCAGTGGAGTAGAAGGAGGTGGCTGAAGGATACACTGACTGAGAGATAGAATGGAGAACTGTGGTGTATGCACATGAATATTGTGCTGCTACAGAAAGAAACAAACTCATGAAGCATGCAACAAGGTGAACATTATGGGTACAAAATAAGCCAGAAACAAAAGAACAAATGCTGCATGGTTTCTTTTAGAAAATACTTAGGAGAAAATTGGAGCCTAGATTGTAAGCTCTTACAGCAGTCACATTTAGTCTGGAGCTATATATGTATAACCTGGTGTCTCCCTGGAACTTTGGCTACTTGTGTGACACCTAAGACTCAGAGGTGGAGTTCTGCAGCTCTGAAAGTCTGCATTGCTACATACAAAAACTGTTAAACTGAAAAAGTGGTCGAGCTTCAATTAGAGATATGAACCAAGCCCATCGGGTTGGGAGTAAGGTGAATCAGAATACAAGGGTAAGGAGGACATTGCATTTTAGAACTTCACCTAATGTATGAAACCTAAGGAAGAAAGTTTATGTTGTCCAAAATCTAAATTTTCTGTAGCACATAATCTTACTCAGCCTTTCTGGATAGCTCATTTAAACAATCCAAACACGGGGAGCCCAGAATGGAAATAAGGGCTTGTAATTCTGTATAGCTTAATATAATACCCAGATACATCCAAGAGTTTGTTGAGCAGATAATTAAAAAGTATTGGCAAAGTCCCTTGAGGGGCAGGAGAAAAAATACGGAACTATTAAGCTTTACCACCAGGGAAACCCCTAATACTATCTCAAATATTGGGTACTCCCAAGCCAATAGGCCAAGCCCTTGATCTTGAGGCTTACTCCTGTGAAACTTATTTCTGTAGCAGAGAAGCTAAGTCTACCTATAGTTATGCCTAAGAGTTACTTACAGAAAACCTTTTTGTTGCTCAGATGTGGCCTCTCTCTCTAAGCCCAACTCTGCAAGTAAAATCATTACCCTCCCCAGTACGTGGGACATGACATCTGGGGGCGAAAGTCTCCCTGGTAACGTGGGGCATGATTCCCAGGTATGAGCCTGGCCCTGACACCATGGGATCAACAATGCCTTCCTGACCAAAATGGGGAACATAAATATACTTTAGTAATGTGTCAGTGGCTAAGAGACCTCAAATAGAGTCAAGAGGCTATTCTGGAGGCTACTTTTATGCAAGCTTCAGCTAGACATTGCTAATTACCAGGGTTTGCCAAATACCAGCCAAAACCATTCCTGTAAACCCTAAAGAACACCTAGGGCTTTATCTAAGATTCTATAGATGTTTTACACACTATGATTAATCCCAGAAACCTACAACCTCCAGATGGGTTCCTAGTTCAGATAAGTCCTAAAATCCAGGGGGGGCAGCCTCTCCAGAACATCAACTAGTTCCATTCCCCTATCCCATATTATCGACACCCCTTTCCAATGTGAAAAAGTCAGAATGGGCATAGCCCAAATAGCCCTAAAGATTGGCAGAAAGATTAAAGGAGAAGGTGAAGTTATAACGGAGAAGATAGGATTTAACAAATGAATATGACTGCTGAATCATTATTTTGATATTTCTTTCAATCTCCAGTGTCTTGGAGCAGCTAGAAGGAAAAACCTAAAATGTGGCACTGTAACCCATCTCAAACTCTGAAATCTGTTCTATAACTACTTGTTACAACATGCTTTGAAATATATTGATTTTTGTATATATATGTTATATTTCACAATAAAAAATGTTAAAAAAGAAAATAGGACCTAATTCAGCTGAGTTGAGAATTTGATACCTTCCTTTATTTCAACTGCCTATCAGTAAGAAAAATGTGTGCTTGTACCCTCAAATGTTTGTTCATTATTTATAAATGATAATCTGTAGTTATATATTAAAAACCATAAGCAATTATTTATCAAGTGCAATGAAATTGTATGAAGTAATATTTTTTGTCTATGTGCTGCTATTAAATATGATCTGGCCCATTCTTCTATTTAACTGGGCACATGTGAATATATAATACACCAGGCTGAAGTGTCCAGTAAGTTCGGCCACCTGTGTTGACCCCAATGGGGCACTCAGTCTCTTCCATCAGGGGCCCTGGGAACCCTATATGACAAGTAGACCCAGTGAGGGCACCCGTGTCAATATATACATTAAGTATTAGTAAAGGTTAATTTATTTCCTATATTTCTTATTAAAAATTAAATATAGAATTTTTTAACCACTAACTTACATTGAATTTTACCTATCAGAATAGTCTAAATAAAGGTTCTATTATGTTCTTCCATTACCTAAATAGACTATCCTGCCTTAATCAGTTTGGTAAAAGACCTAGTGAGTCAGTGAGGGTTATTAGATGGACATTTGAGATGGAGTGGCCTGGTGGTGGAATTGGAAGCCAAGTCAGAGGCAGGGAGGCCAGTGGGGAGCCTGAGTCCAGGAGAGGAACAAACAGCCAGGGGCGATGGAGGGCAGGGGCCAGAGATAACTAAGAGACATGGTGACTGAATGGATTTTGATGAGTCCAAGGCTTCCGCATCATTCTATGTAGAACGGTGTCTAAGGCTGAGGATGTAGGTGGAGGAGTTTGTGAGGGAAATGATGACGTTTGAACACAATGAGTTGGAGCGGCTTGTAGGACATCCAGGCTACTTGTCCCTCAGGCAAGTAGATGAGGGATTCTCTACCTTAGGAGAGGGGTTTGTGCTGGAGAGGGAAGTCGGGGGGCAATCTGTGTATGGTTGGTAGTTGAATCTCTGGGGTGGGTGAGACCACCCAGAAAGGGATGTGGGGTGAGACTAAAAGCAGTCAACTCCCTAGAGACAATCTCATTTAAGGCACAGAAGAAGGAGCTTAGGGAGTTGACTGCTTGTAGTTCCAGCTTCTGTGATGTCTTTTCTTCCCCTCCAACAAGCCCTGAAAGAGTGAGCCTTCCCTGGCCCCATCACATGAGTAGGAATCAGACAGATCTGTCTGGAGGCCCCGGAAAGCCTTGGCAGACAGCCCAGCCTGCAGAGGCTCCGTTCTCTTAGGGCCTAGGAGAGCTATCCCATGAAGATCACCAAACCTCTGCCCCTTGGAGGTCCTGCCACCTGCTGAGCTCTCCTTGGCGTCATCCGGGCTGCCTCTCCTCTTTTTTTTAATTTTTAAAAATATTTTTATTGAGAAATATTCCACATAGGCACAGTCCAACCATATTATACAATTAATCGCTCACAATATCATCACATAGTTGTGTGTTCTTCACCGTGATCATTTTTAGAACATTTGCATCACTCCAGAAAAAGAAACAAAAAGAAGAAAAAAGAAAAAATCTCATACATCCTATACCCCTTTCCCTCCCTCCCACTGAACCACAGTACACCTCTCCTCTTAACAGTTCTGGTTTGTCAACACCAGATATTATGGTAACACTAAAAGGAAAATTGCAGTCTTGTTACAATTGTTTCACCAGAGGTTTTTGGCTTTTGTTTCTGTTTTCATTTTTAACATCAGCTAATTGTACAGGGACAAGGGCTGACGTGAAAGAATCTTAACCTGCAGAAGTGGGGGATTTAACCTAATAGCTACAAGACTAAGTTTTAGAACGAGGGTTTGCCTTCAGATCCTGCCATTTACTACCTTGAGTGGCTTTGGGCAAATCACTTAACTTCCCCAGGCCTCAGTTTTCTCATCTGTAAAATGGGAACAATGATGGTGGTGCGAGGATTCGAAAAGATGTTCCATGTAAAGCTCTTAGCATAGTCAGCCCTGAGTGAACACTGGCTGACTTTAAGGCAGTGAGGATGACCTGAAGACAGCAAAGCCAAACTGGTCAGTGGCCAAACTCTCGCTTCCCACCTCTGTGGGCCTGCTTCTTCCAAATACCTCAGGACTCTCAATAACTGAGACGCTGCTTTCATTTTCCCATCCAGCCCATAATGCAGTTCATAGACTTACAGTAATTCTTCACACAAAGGTGTTATTTTATTTACTCACTTGACTAACAACTGAGTATTACATTTTTCAAGCAAATGAAAGAGAGAAAATTTGGAGACATTTGGGCTTTCGTAGACCACCAAGAGATATGGATATTTTCAACTTGAAATAATTCCAAATATCTATTCTTCCAGTAAATAGACTGTCTCCTGGATTTTAGGGTATATAAGCGGCATCAGGTGTCAGAAGTTGAAGAAAAATGTGTAGGAGGAAAACTCAAAATTGAGATTATGCTACTCATGAGTTGCTTTTTAAAACATGTGACTGGAGAAGGTTAGGGTCATTCGGTTTTCATGGAGAACACATTAGCACTCACCGCAGAATGCCAGGATTCTACGGGAACATAGTTTGAATACAGTTCCTGAAAATCTTTTGTAGGTTTTTCAGAATCTCTGTGCATATTTGTTACTATGTGCTTTTTTTAACGTTGAAATAAAAAGTTATTATATGAGTACTAATCAGTTTTGTAACCTTGCTTCCACTTTTCAAGGTAAAGGAAACATGCAAGAGGGTGTGATACATCAGACTTTTTTTTTAGTATTTATGACCCCCATTTTCTTTTTTATTTTTCTAATTAGAAGAGACTTTAGTCATCATTTAATCACACATTAATTTTGTATTTTCAATTTCAAGCATGTCTTTATTTTCCAAAAGCATATTGAATTATTTTAATCCAGGAAATGTAAACATTTCTGGGTGTAAAGTTATTTACGTGGGGATTAACAAATGGTTTCCTTTTTTTTGACAGTAAATGCCTCATTACACCGAAAGTGATCAGTGGTCGGTTACTTTCTGTAACCTGAAGTTCTGAATTCAGATAACACAGTGACAATGGAGTGGCACTGCCCTCAGGTTAGAGTTGAACAGCACTGGGCAGAGTCCTAAACTAAAGATACATTGCTTTTTCATTGCACAGAGCACAAGACTCAGAACCAACTGGAATATATAAGTGGTGACAAAGTCCTCCTAAGATGCCAAGATGTCAAGATTGAGGCACTTAGAAGGAGGGGGTAAAAAATGCAGATTCTGGGAGAAGTTAAAGGCTATAAAGAACCCACTCCTGATGACAAAACACATATTACTTTATAAAATAGGCCACCATTTACATTAATAAACAGCTGTTGGTGTAATCAATCCATGCAAATTAAGCTTAGTCAAAATCAGTTCTCCTAACTTAGTATACAATACTGTTCTCCTTTAATATAAATGGTCATTGACATAACTTGAGAACTAAAAAGCTAGGTATTTAGACAGATGATTTCTCACCCACGACAGGCAATTATTGCATTTGTATTTACACACATTGATATTTTTATCATATAGTTGTGCATTTATCATCACAATCGACTTTTTTTTCTTTTCTGTGAAAAATAACATATTTACAAAAAAGCAATAAATTTCAAAGCACATCACAATAATTAGTTGTAGAACAGATTTCAGAGTTTGGTATGGATTACAATGTCATGATTTTAGGTTTTTACTTCTAGTTGCTCTAAGATATTGGAGACTAAAAGAAATATCAATGTAATGATTCAGCAATCATTCTCATTTGTTAGACCTTACCTTCTCTGTATAACTCGATCATCACCTTTGGTCTTCCACTTTTTAGGGATATCTGGCTTTGCTCATTCTAGCTTTTTCATGTTGGAAGAGGCTATCAATAATATGGGATGGGGGGATGGAACTAGTTGATGTTCTGGAAAGGCTGTTCCCTCTAGGTTTCAGGACATACCTGGTCCAGGGACCCATTTGAAGGTTGTAGGTTTCTGGAAAGTTACCATAGTGCATGACCTTTGTAGAACCTTATATAATGCCTTAGGTGTTCTTTAGAATTGACAGGAATGGTTTTGGTTGGGGTTTGGCGGGCTATGATAAGTAGCAATTCCTAACTGAAGCTTGCATAAGAGTGACCTCCAGATGAGCCTTTCAACTCTATTCAAACTCTCTCAGCCACTGTTACCTTATTTGTTGCACTTCTTTTCTCCCTTTTGGTCAGGATGGTGTTGTTAATCCCACGGTGCCAGGGCCAGACTCATCCCTGGGAGTCATCTCCCATGCTTTCAGGGAGACTTTCACCTCTGAATGTCATGTCCCACAGGGGAGAAGGTAATGATTTCACTTGCAGAGTTGGGCTTAGAGACAGAGATGCCACATCTGAGCAACAAAAGAGGTCCCCTGTAGGTGACTCTTAGGCATACCAATGGGTAGGCTAAGCTTCTCTGCTATATATATAAACATCACAAGACCAAGCCATATTATGTGCTTTTAAAACATTAACTCAAACTGATTTTTGATTACAGATGAAGATTAAAGGTAAAGAATTACATTTTTCCTAAGTCCCCAAGAAAGAAATTAATACACTTAAGTCTACAAGGACAAAGATTGGTAGAGAAGACTTCAGCAACAAGAGATTTGAATACATTTTAGATGGAGGAAGGTAAATAGCGAAGCAGGTTGAGAAGCACAGCCTGTTGTTAAAAAGAGCCAACTGGCCCTCAGAACCCCAGAGTGGGATCTGGTGGTGCCACACTTGGGGTGAGGCATGGGCTGAAGACATAGAATTAACCCAAGGGATAAGCATGTAATAGCCAACCCTCGTCACCCAACACCCACCACTCATTTGCAAACATCAGGAATCAGGCCTCTACCTCATTATGCAGATCAGAATTTCTCTTAGGATGGTCCTATGTAATGAAAGGGTCTCCCAGTGACCCTGTCTGCTCAGCCTAAAGCAGGGCCCACCAATTAGCAGTCTTCAGCATCCAGTCAACTTTTGATTGCCTCTTAAATATGAAAATAAGAAAGCTTCCCACAGGGAAAAAATATGAGCTAATGTATACAAAAGAATACTAAATCTGGAGCAAATGAGGATAATTCAGGGAATTGAAAAATAAAACCAAAATTTTAAAAAGCCAAAAAACAAATGGGTATCCAAATTGACATTTTAAATTGACATGCTCAAAAAATCAAAAGAAGAGAACCATAAATAAAAAGAACTTTAGGAGTTCCTAGACTGAGCTCTTGGAAATGCAAATCATTATTGCCAAAATAAAAAATTCAGTAGATACGTTAGAAAATGAAATGGAGAAAATATCTTAGAAAGGAGAGCAGAAAGACAATGAGATTGAAAATAAGAGAGAAATAACCAGTAGGCCCAACATCTGATCAATAGCTGAAAAGGACGTTAGAAGAGAAGGGTGAAAATTATTCTAAAATGACAAGAAAATATTTCAGAGCTGAAGGGTAAAAGTAGAGACGTTTATTAAAATCCCTGCGAAGTAGCCAAAATAATGAATATTCTAAACTTGAAATAAATCTATAGAACTATATATGACATCACGGCCTAATATCTTAAAATTTCAGAATTCTGGGATAAAAGTCCTAAAAGCTTCTAGAGCAGAAAGAAAAAGACCATCTCTAAAGGAATGAGGATCAGAATGGCACTGAACTTCTCAGCATTCGGGAGAGTATACTAGAAGACAGTGGTGCAGTGCTTCAAAATTATGAGGGAAAATGATTTCCACCTAGAATTCTACATCCAGCCAAACTATCAATCAAACATGGGGCGAAAATGAAGATATTTTCATACTTGCAAAGATACAGAGCTTCTCTTCTTAGGATGTCTTGGGTGAGACCAGGAATGACTCAAGACCGAAGAAGTGAGGAGATGCAGGAAAAATGGATTCAGCCCAGCAGAGCCGTGGAGGAAATTCCTTGACAGCTCCCGGACAGCAGGACCAGAGGGCAACCTGTGGACATTGGCGAAAAAGGCATTTTCAGAAAAAAGGAGGACTCGACCCAATATTGGATGTGATGAAACATTTAGGAATCATTAGGTGTAGGCTAATGACCAAAAGACAGCAGGAAATTAAAATGCATCTACAGACTCCACACAAAACAAGCAAATGTACAAGAGAGCAGATGCCAGTATGTTGCATTCCTTTGCTTTGCAGAGAATATGTTTGCTGTGTCATAATGATGTAAACTACCGATGATTGATTTGACAAAAATAGTGAGATAACTACATTAGGGGGATGTGGACAGGTGGGAGGGGACAGCCTAAGAGAGTTAAATATCCATTCATTGTATGACAATAATCGATCGATAATGTCAACGGTAGATAAATCAAGAAATAGTAGAAACACATTACCTGAAAATGTAGAAGGAACGAACAGAAGAAAAGCTTTAAAAGAGTTAAAAATGCTGGCCTATGTGGAGAAAGGATAGGTGGAAAGGGCTAGGATAAAGAGCTATTGTTCCCTCTTTTTTTTTTGATAAAATGTATTTAACCATGTGCATGCATTACATTGTTAAAATGAAACAAATAATAAAAAACTGAAGCTGAGATATGAGAAAAACAATCTGTAAATAGCATTTTGTGAGGAAGCCAATTTATTTGTGATTAAGACAGCCATGCTACACAATTGTAGACGCTTTTTAAAATTTTCATATCCTATGACAAATGAAAAATGGCTTCCTTAGAAAAAAAGATGAATCTGTACTTGGCAGAAATGAGCTTCTTTCCATTTCCAGAAGAAAATTCATTGTTCATTGTGAGAATACATATAGGGTATCTCTATCAACCCACCACCTGAGTTGTTGAACTTAAAATTTAAGTTTTTAAAACTTCACAAAAACTATGAAAAAGCCTTTATAACACTGTAAATTCCAACCTGGGTGGAGGCACGAAGTCCATACAAATTCTGGCTTTCTTCCATTTTGAGTAGCTCAGGATGTAAATCCTTAGGAATCAAGAGGAGTCCTAAAAAATGAAAATGCTTTCACCCTTTTTTTTAAAAAAAAAAAGCAGTTGAGCAGCATGTAGATCAACAAGAAAGGGATTTTAAATTCCATGCGGTATATTCATTCATCCAGTACAGCCCCAAAGGGTTTGAGGTTATTCAAGAAGTTGCTGTGGCTGGGCAGGAATAGATGGTCCTCTCTGCTAGAGTTCTTCTTGGTCCCAAGGCACCCCTGACATCCCAAGGGATGAGCCAAGAGCTGTTCTAGAGGAAGTACTGCTTAACTCTGGCAGTGGCCAAATGACCAAATGGCCCTTCCTCTACCCTAGAAACTCCTACTGAAGAACATGCTTCAGTTAACCTAGGACCATCCACAAATCTGTGCAGGGAAGCTACCTCTCTGGGCTTCCAATGGTCAGTGTCTGTTACAAGCTCAGGTTACTATAGAGAAAAGGTGCATGTTGCATGGTGATTTCAGGGTTTGGATACATGAGTTAGACAATCAGATGTGCTTCCAAAAGAGCAGGCTTGATTTCCCAAATGTCAATGATTTGGATAAGCCAACAACTTAATGTACAGGAAACTGGTTTGAAAAGAATTCTCAGTCTCTTTCATTTACCAAAGAAAGATTCTCTGAGCTGGATCATGGTTCTGAAGTGGAAGACGGAACCTCCAGTTTTTCTGGTAAAGATTCCTATGGAGACAAATTTATTTTAGGAGTTTCTGAGTGCAGACCTGGTGACCAGAGGTTGTGCAGGAAAGGAAAAATATTCATATTTTACTTTATGGCTTAGTTGTGATAATGTTTACATGGCTATAATAATGTAAACATAGACTATGAATCCAACCAAATTTAAGATGAACTTTAGTGAAGGATTTATGGATGGAAAGAGTGGCTGTGTATGATTGGGCAGGAAGTAGGAAGGAGACCTAAATCCCCATTTCTTCTTCTAAAAATGAGGTCAATAAATCCTCATCTTTGTTAGAAATCAACAAATGATATCTAAAGCTGAAAAAAATCATTACTTAGTGTGGCGGCTTGGAGAGAGGTGCTACAGA
This sequence comes from Myrmecophaga tridactyla, assembly GCA_004026745.1. NCBI lineage: Eukaryota > Metazoa > Chordata > Mammalia > Pilosa > Myrmecophagidae > Myrmecophaga > Myrmecophaga tridactyla. The sequence goes on from PVIY010017229.1 coordinate 41,907, forward strand.
AAACATGTTCTTAAACTTAACCCATTCCTATGGGTGTGGACCCATTATAAGTAGGGCCTTCTGATTTGGTTACTTTGGTTAAGGTGTGGCCCATCTGAATCAGGGTGGGTTTTAATCCTATTAATGGAGTCCTTTATAAGCAGAATGAAATTCAAACAAATAGAGAGAAAGCCATGGGAAGCAAGAAGCTGAAGGTCAATGGAATCTGGAGGAGAACGGAGAGGCCAGGAGAGGCCACCGTGTGCACACTGCCCTGTGACAGAGGAGCCAGGGACCAAGGATCACCCGCAGCCAGCCCCAGAACACCAGCCTTTGGCTAGAAAGCATTGCCTTGATGATGCCTTGATTTGGACCTTTCCTGTCCTCAAAGCTATGAGTCAATAAATTCCTGTAGTTTAAGCCAACCAATTGTGTGGTATTTGCTTTAGTAACAAGGAAACTAAAATAGCTAACAATATAAATATGTCACTTAGAAGCAGAAAGGTAAGTCCTAAAATAATCAGCTAAAACAGGAGGAAGTGGTTGCCTGTGGGAAGGCAGTTTAAACTCTGGGCATGTATAACTTTAATTAAAAATAAACAATTTATAAAGAGAAAAAATCATGCTGTCCCAATTTCATTTGTTTTAAGGTGATTTATAGCAACTTACAGCAAAAAGATACAGCAGTATTAATTATAATAGCAATAGCAATAAAACAGCATCTATCATTTAATACTTTGGCAAGAAAGTTCATTCATTCAAAAAGCACTTATTGAGCACCTAGCATGTGCCAGGCAATGGTAATCATGATAGTTAAGGTCCCAGCCCTCATAGATTTTACATTCTAGTAGGAGAGACAGAAAACCCTTGAAGGAAATAAGATTATTTCCTATAATATTGAGTGCTTGTAGAAAATAAAATACAATGAGTTAGAGAGTAAGGAATGATTACTTGGACTGGGTGGTCAGGGAAGCCCTCTTTAAAGAAGTTAGGTTTGAACTCAGACCTGAGCAATGGAAAGGTAGGGGGGTAAAGCAGAGGTAACAGAATGTGCAAAGGTCCTGAGGCAGAAACAAGCCTGCTGTATTTGAGGAATAGTCAGGGGACCAGTGTGATAGATTGTAATGAGCAAGGAGAAGAGAGCATGTGGCGAAGCATGTGAGATAGGCAGATTTTGTTCTAAGTTTAAAGGGAAGCCAGAAATGGTTTTAAGCAGAGCACTAATAGGATCTGATTTACTTTTAAAAATAATCTGTCTAGTTGGTGGATAAATGCTGGATTGGGGCAGGGGACAAGAAGGGAAGGCCAGAGTGGGACAAGAAGTTCAGTTTAGAGATTCTTGAAGGATTTAGTAAAGGGTAGATGCTGTGGGGATGGAGAATAGCAGACAGATATAGAATCAATTTAATTGGAACTCTCAATGGTAGTTGACAAAAGTTCAGTGGAAGGATATTGGAGAAAAAGGGGCAGAAGGAAGGATTCTACTTTTGCAGCCAGTCTCCCCAAATTCCCAGATTGTCTTTGACATATGTGAACAGGAAGGTCTGGTCAGGGCAGCTGAGTGATTATGCAGGGAATAAAGACTTGCCAAATTGCTTTAAACTCAGCCCATCTCCATCCCAGCTTTACCACACTTGACGTGAACATGTAACTGAGCTTGTAAATGACTGTGCTTGGAGGCAGAGCTGGGAATTACGCCCCTCTAGACAGCTATTCAGAGGCTGAGAGAATAGAGCCCACTTGCTGTAATGCTATGCATTAAAAAGCACTTATGCTGCTAAAACCAGCATTAGAATTGCACATAAACATTGCTGTCATGCCCTCGATGGGACTCTGGAGTCCAAGTGGGACTCTCAGAATCTGCCGCAGGGGAAAAAAGCTATCTCGGGCAGCGAGTTGATCTCTCCCTTATGGGCCACCAAGCACTGCCACCTCCTTTCTGTAGAGAACCTTCCATAAGTGGGGAGAGAAAAACGAGCTTATTTCCAAACCAAGATTAAACTGGGCCCACAGTGCATGGAGATGATGGGCCTCTGGGAAAAGAGAAATGAACCCAAGCCAAGAAAGCCAATTTATCCAGAGGTGGCAGGAGGGAAGTGTCCAGGGGTTCTTGGGAGTTGCACGCGGCCCCAGCACAGGGCCTGGCACACAGCCAGCAGCCAGTGAGCGCATGTTGAATGAATGAGTGAGTGAGTGTGCGATCCAGATGCTCCCAAAGTCTAATCTCAATCACTCTTTATTCATTCAGACTCCATTTAAGAATCAAATGAATCTGCTCTGCCAAGTCCCCACAAACGGCCTTGGGGGTCCAGGTGGGCAATGGCACCTGCATTCAAGCTGCATCCAACCCCGGTAATTCGTTCCCTAATGTGATCTGAAGTCGAGAATTACCCATGACTGGAACAGGAGGAAGTGAATCAAGATCAAGTAGTGTCCTGGAGTATCTCTACTGGACCAAAGTCCAACCTGGGGAAATAATTGCTGGGATTAGCGGGCTGTCACAAGATAATTACCAATGCTCAAATTTGCTTGGTTCCTGAAGCAGTGAAATGAGAGTTCTGAGACCTCAAGCGCCCAGCTGGGGGGAAGATCTTGGAGTAAGAAAGCTGCCCTGGTGTGAGGCCAGCCTTTATTCACTGCATATCATTCCCCTTCTGTAATGAGGAATCAGATTACCACCAGTTCTGCAAGGATGCTACAAGGATGAGTAAATCAAGATATAAGAGCGCATTACTTTAGGTCCAAAGTATGTGAAACTCATAGAAGAGAAAAAATAATTGGTTAAAAACAAAAAGTACCCCTGAACCCATGACATGGCTGTCCTAGGGTCTCGGCACTAAAAGGTCTTTCATTGGGTTTGTTGTCCTTTAGTGCCATGATGATTTTTATTTAATATATAGTTATCAGTTACTTCTATATGACTCCACAACAAATTAAAAGCAGTATGCATTATGTTTGGATCCTTAAGAAAAGGGCCTGATGTTAACTAGAAAAGAAACAGAAAGCTCAACCAAAAATCAGACACAAACTTATCCAACATTGTATAGTGAGAATGGGGTCATGTTTTATTTCTGTATCTAAAAGAGATACAGAGGGTAAAAAAGAAGAAGAAGAAAAAAAGGCAGCAAATTGTATCACCCCTTGGCCATAGCCATTGAGATGAGTTTAAATTACATCTCTGGTCTTCTATTCCTGAAGACAAAAAAAGCATGTCAAATTTTTCAGACATGCAGCCATAAAAATGTCTAAAACCAAAGTCAAGGCATTTCTGTGGGGTGCTGAAAATGTTTCATATCTTGATCTAGATGATGGTTATAGGGATGTAGACCACTATAAAAATAATTAAGCCAGTTTTTAGATTTGAGCATTTAACTATATGTATGTTATGCCTCAGTTTTAAAATATCTTAGACAATGAGGAATTAAATTCTGGAAAAATTTGTTTACATGGAACATCTTATTTTTCAGTGTTGCTAGATAAATGAATCATTTCATTTCTGAGACATGGTAATAGTAAAAGTAGCTACCACCAATGGAGCATTTGCTAAGTATCAGACTCTATGCAAATCACTTCATAATGAACTCATTTAAGCTTCATAAATTCCATGTTCTTAATGAAGAATTGCGGTTTAGAGAGGCTATTGTTTATGGCCCACAGCAAAAGGAAATTGATCGTGACTTGTCTCTGAACTGTTACCATCGTACCCCCAGTATATAGACTGGCGTTGGGAATATGATACGTACTCAGCAGATATCTGTGAAATGAAATTATTTTGTCCAATGGCACATGACTAATATTGGAGATTAACGTTTGGATCTTGAGTCTGACACCAAAGCCCATATTCTTAACCATTCCATGGTATTCCTTCTCAAATAGAACACTTAAATCTCTATAAGAGGCTAAAACCATTGTAAATCAACTTTAGGAATTGAGGTATATCAAAGTGGCACACAAGTGTATAAAACATACCTGCACAATTTAAGGAAGAATGATAAAATTAACACCCACTTCCCAGCATAGTTAAGAAACAGAAGAGCATCATTTCCTTAGGAGACTTGCGTGTGCCTCACTCAATGGCATCTCCCTCCCCCATCACCAGAGGTAACCAAGCATGAATTTTGTGTCTATCAAGTCCTTGCCTTCCAGCCTTGTTTGAACACATGTTGGTGTCCTTAAACCATCGAATACTTTGTTTTGCCTACATAAATGCAGATGACTTTTTCACTTCTCCTACTATACCTCACTGAATCATCTAGTCCATTATCAGCCCATAAAGTTCATGTTATTTAAAAAATATATATTAGCAACCCTCTTTCTGATTTTATCATCTCTTTCTCTTTTTATTGAACCTATTGGGCAGGGTGTTTGTGGGGTTGGGGAGAGATGCACATGGTTGGTTCTTGCAAGCCAGGAAAGGCCAGCTCTACACGTCACTGAATCTGTTACACAAAAACTCAACCCTGGATAAATTTCACTACACATTTTCTCCCAACTGTACTTGTGTATTCTTATGCCCTGTTAACATTAAAGTGATCCATTGGTCAAACCCAACCAAAAATCTGAAGGCAAAGAAATCTGATATATTCCATACAGACCAGCATTTCCAGGTCAGAGAACAGAGAAGAGGAGGGTAGAGAGGGGATCTGGAAGAGCAAATGGAAGATATCCAGCCCAAGCAAGACCTTTGTTCCACAGCATCTATTTTTGTTCTTCCTTCAGGTGGAAGTTCATGTCCCTGACACTCAAAATCCCATCAGGTACGATACCGTCATAGAATGATGTCAATTTGGTCATACTCCCTCTTGAAACCTAAAACAGTAATTACCACAAGTTCTTAATATATAGTATCATGGGGTGCTGGGGTGTATAGACAATCAGTTAACTTAGAACACAGCTTCTACAGTCCCACTTCTACAGCTGGTCCTGAGGCCAATGTTGGTAAAGATGCCTTCTCCAACCATCCATTCCATGTTCTCTCCCCTCTGCCAGTACCTTGGATGATGGAATTCTTTTACTTGATTGTGTGATCCAAACCTACAGAATATGAGTCCTTGGTGGTTGCCATGGTTTTCTTTTGACCAAGACTAATAGTCAAGGGAGAATTAAGAGGTTCTCCCAGACAATTCCTTGGTTCAAAATATAGTCTCATTTGCTTTCTTTATATAGAAGAAACCCAATCTGCCCTACACCCCTAGTAATTGGTATCAATCATATTAGTATAGTGAGCTTTTCCTTTTTGATTAATATAACAGTAGTATGGGAAGCCCAAAATATCCAGAGAGGAGTCTCTGATTTCAATTCATCATAACTTTGACTGCGTTCCCTAATGGAAACTTTCTTCTCATAGGCACCAGGATCTTCAAAGCCACTAAGATTGTGGGGGCAGGGAGTGAAAATTTTTCAAGTGGGTTATTATATATATTAGGGAAAGGGGTCATTAACACCTCTAATTCTCAGTGTTTAGACCTATGCATTCTAGCTGTGAAGGACACCACTCCATATATCTGCAGGTGTTCTAAGGTACATGCTGCATCTTGTTAGTCGACAACCCAACCTTATAGGAAATGGTTTCCCAGCTAGCACCATAACTTAATATTCATCAAGTCATTCCACATTCTCCTTAATCCAGCCACATTTGGATGATGGGCATGTGAACCTTATGGGCCTGAGCCCGAAGTCATGCTTCCATGGCTAAAATGTATTTCCTGGTTGGAACCAATGTTGACCAGGTTAGTAAAGCATTTGGTCCATGAATGGTGATGCTGTCAGGATGAAAATCTGTGTATATATCTGTGTTTATTCTTTGAAGGCAAAATTCTACTCAGTCTGTGATGGAAAAATTTCAATATAATCAACATGCTTTCAAGTGGCCTCTGCCATTGGAAAGTGGGAAACTCAGCAGCTGTGGGTGTCAGATTAGACCTAGGTAAGGGAAATTCATGTTGCCGAACCCAGGCATGGCTTCCTTCCCTCTTGTCACATTGTTCATAGTCCACCAGATGACCACCAAGGGAACTGGGGAAAGAGGTTGACTGACACCCACAAAATGCACCTTTGCCCACCTCATTATTAAAAGCATCGTCCTCACATTTTTGTCTCCATTCTGAGACTTCCATCCACAGGCCTCTCCTCCAGAAATCCTTGTCACTGATTTTATAATCTTGTTATCTCAAGTCCTGGCTGACTACCTAACCCATTAACCACAACCTATGAATGTGAAGATCCAGATATGCCCCTTGAAGTTCTGCCAGATAGAAGGATTTCCTTTCACCATTGTCTGTTGCCCAGTAGCAGATCGTCTGTAAACCAGGCTTGAATTCCCTCAACTCTTATCTGGTCACAGGCAACTCCCCATGAGGCCATGGGTGTGGTCTGAGGGAGAAGTAGTGAAGCAGTAGGAGCAGGTACCATGGGGGGTTGAGAATTCCAGGCCTTCCAGTCCTGCTTGGGCTCAAATTCTTGCACTATTTCTGCTGCACATGTCCTATTTTATGGTTTGGTGGATCAGAAAGGACCCAGTTCATGATGGCAGTTTGGGTCACATAGTCACTTGGTATCCCACTTGATGCCAAGCATTCTCTACCAAGGCTCAGCTGTAAGCTGTGTAGACTGTTCTCCAGAACAAGAACTGACACGAGGTACATACATATATATGTATATGTAAATATTAAGAGGTTTTTTTTTAGTAATTGGTTCACATGACTGGAGGATTGGCAAGTCCAATTTCCATAGGTCCAAGTTGAGGGTTCAGATGAAGATTTCAGTAAATTCCCCAGGAGAAGCTGGCTGGCTGAAGTAGAAATAGAAATTTTTCTTTCTAAATGCAGAAATCTTCGGTATTCCCTTTAAGGCCTTCAGCTGATTGGATGAGAAGACTTCTCTCCTTGCTGAAGGCAATTTCCTTTGTTGATTGTAGATATAATCATCCATAGATGCAATCAACTGACTGATTATTTAAATCTACGAAATACCCTTAACAATGATAATTGGGCCATTACTTTCTTGGCCAAACAAACAACTTGGACACCAGAACCTAGCCAAGTTGACATGAGAACTTAACCATCACATAAGCCAAGAGAAGTTTTTCAAGTAGGGAATAGTTCTTGGTGGAAGAGGGCACAGCCTTACTTTAAAATCCTAGAAGTCTATACTATGGTCCTTCTATTGGGGTTTGCCAGAGGCTCCATGAAGCATCTGTGCCATAGATCATTTCAAGAGACTCTTCCAATGCCATCAAATCTGCTAAGTGACAAGGCCCAAACAACAGGAAAGTTTGCATCACAACCTGCATAGCTGCAGAGACTTTTTGTCTCTAGGTCACAATTAAAACTCTCAGTCTTAGGATTACTCACTAAGTAGATCAGAGTATATGCCCAAATGGGGTGCATGTTAATTACAAATACAAAGAGTAAGCCTTGTGGTATGAAACTGTTATGCACCCCAGAAAAGCCACGCTCTTCTAAACCATTCTTGTGGGGGCAGTCCTGTTGTGGGTGGACATTTTGATAAAATTGTTTCCATGGAGATATGGCCCTACCCATTCAAGGTGGGTCTTAATCCACTTACTGGAGTCCTTTAAGAGAGCAAAGAGAGTTTAGAGCAGTTCAGATGAAAATGCCTGTGAATTGCTAAGCAAGGACCCACAGAAACGGAAAGAACCAGAACCTGGAGAGAGAAGCTGAGATGAAATCCAAAGTTTGTCCCAGAGAAGCTAAGAGAGGACCCACAGATGCTTAGAGAGAGAAATACCACAGAAACAGTAAGAGAAGACCTGCATGACACTGAGAGAAGGCCACTGGAATCAGAAGCCAAAGGCAACAGAACCTGGATAAGCAGTCGCTGGCTTTGTGCCTTCCCAGCTGCCAGAGGTGTCCCATTGCTGGTGGCCTTTCTTCAGAGTTGAGATATCATCTTGTTGATTTGGACATTTTCATGGCTTTGGAACTGTTACAAATTTAGAAATCTGCAACCTAACAAATCCCCTTTGTAAAAGTTGTAAAAGCCAAAAAAAAAAAAAA
>PVIY010017230.1:0-28797 GCA_004026745.1 Myrmecophaga tridactyla
TTTCTTGATTTCCCCCTCAGCTTGTTCATTACTAGTGTATAGAAACACTACCGATTTTTGAATGTTGATCTTGTAACCTGCCACTTTGCTGTACTCGTTTATTAGCTCTAATAGTTTTGCTGTGGATTTTTCAGGGTTTTCGATGTATAGTATCATATCATCTGCAAACAGTGATAGTTTTACTTCTTCCTTTCCACTTTTGGTGCCTTGTATTTCTTTTTCTTGTCTAATTGCTCTGGCTAGAACTTCCAACACAATGTTGAATAACAGTGGTGATAGTGGACATCCTTGTCTTGTTCCTGATCTTAGGGGAAAGTTTTCAGTTTTTCCCCATTGAGGATGATATTAGCTGTGGGTTTTTCATATATTCCCTTTATCATTTTAAGGCAGTTCCCTTCTATTCTATCCTTTGAAGATTTTCAACAAGAAGTGTTTGAAATAGAAGGAAGTTCCCTTCTATTCTATCCTTTGAAGTGTTTTCAACAAGAAAGGATGTTGAAAAGATGTTGAATTCAAATGCCTTTTCTGCATCAATCGAAATGATCATGTGGTTTTTCTGCCTTGATTTATTGATATAGTGTATTACATGAATTGATTTTCTTGTGTTGAACCATCTTTGCATAGTGGAATGAATCCTACTTGATCATGGTGTATAATTCTTTTAATGTGCTGCTGGATTCGATTTGCAAGAATTTTGTTGAGGGTTTTTGCATTTATATTCATTAGAGAGATTGGTCTGTAATTTTCTTTTCTTGTAGTATTTTTGTCTGACTTTGGTGTGATGGTGCTGTTGGCGTCATAGAATGAGTTAGGTAGCCCTCCCTCTTCAAGTTTTTTTGAAGAGTTTGAGCAGGATTGGTACTAATCTTTCTTGAATCTTTGGTAGAATTCACATGTGAAGCCATCTAGTGCTGGACTTTTCTTTTTGGGAGAATCTTAATGACTAATTCAATTTCTTTACTTGTGATTGCTTTGTTGAGGTCATCTATTTCTTCTCGAGTCAATGTTGATTGTTCATACCTTTCTAGGAAGTTGTCCATTTCATCTACATAGTCTAATTTATTAGCATAAAGTTGTTCATAATGTCCTCTCATTACCTCCTTTATTTCTGTGGGGTCAGTGGTTATATCTCCTCTTCCATTTCTGATTTTATTTATTTGCATCCTCTCTCTTCTTTTTGTCAATCTTGCTAAGGGTCCATCCATCTTATTGACTTTCTCATAGAACTTCTTGTTTTGTTGATTTTCTCAATTGTTTTTATGTTCTCAATTTCATTTATTTCCACTCTAATCTTCGTTATTTCTTTCCTTTTGCTTGCTTTGGGGTTAGTTTGCTGTTCTTTCTCTAGTTCTTCCAAGTGAACAGTTAATTCCTCGATTTTTGCTTTCTTCTTTCTTGATATAGGCATTTAGGGCAATAAATTTCCCTCTTAGCACTATCTTTGCTGCATCCCATAAGTTTTGATATGTTTTGCTTTCATTTTCATTTGCCTTGAGATATTTACTGATTTCTCCTGTAATTTCTTCCTTGATTCACTCATTGTTTAAGAGTGTGTTATTGAGCCTCCATATATTTGTGAATTTTCTGACCCTCTGCCTATTGTTGATTTCCCACTTTTCTTTTATGATCCGAGAAAGTGTTTTGTATGATTTCAATCTTTTAAAATTTATTGAGACTTCCTTTGTGACCCAGCATGTGGCCTATCCTTGAGAATGATCCATAAACACTTGAGAAAAAGGTATATCCTGCTGTTGTGAGGTGTAGTGTTCTATAAATGTCAGTTAAGTCCCATTTGTTTGTTGTATTATCCAATTTTCTGTTTCTTTATTGATTTTCTGTCTAGATGTTCTGTCCATTGATGAGAGTGGGGAATTGAAGTCTCCAACTATTATGGTAGATGTGTCTATTTCTCTTTTCAGTGTTTGCCTCATGTATTCTGGAGCACTCTGGCTTGGTGCATAAATATTTATGATTATTATGTCTTCTTGTTGAATTGTTCCTTTTATTAATACATACTGTCCTTCTTTGTCTCTTTTAATTTTATTACATTTGAAATCTAATTTGTTGGATATTAGTATAGCTACTCCTGCTCTTTTCTAATTCTTGTTTGCATGAAATATCTTTTCCCAACCTTTTACTTTCTACCTATGTTTATCCTTGGGCCTAAAATGCATCTCCTGTAGACAGCATACAGATGGGTCCTGTTTTTTAAACCATTCTGCCAGTCTATGTCTTTTGATTGGGGAGTTTAATCCATTAACATTTAGTGTTATTAATGGAAGGGCAGTACTTTCTTCTACCATTTTGCCTTTTTAAATTTTATATGCCATATCTAATTTTTCTTCTTTTTACCTGTACTGATAGTCTTCATTTCTACACTTTTCTCCATACCTCTCTCTGCTGTCTTTTCCTATCTGTCTCTAGTGCTCCCTTTAGTATTTCTTGCAGAGCCAGTCTCTTGGTCACAAATCCTCTCAGTGATTTTTTTTATCTGAAAATGTTTTAATTTCCCCCTCATTTTTGAAGGACAATTTTGCTGGATATAGAATTCTTGGTTGGCATTTTTTCTCTTTTAGTATTTTAAATATATCATCCCACTGTCTTCTCGCCTCCACGGTTTCTGCTGAGAAACCTATGCATAGTCTTATTGAGCTTCCCTTGATTGTGATGGATTGCTTTTCTCTTGCTGCCTTAAAGATTCTCTTTCTCTTTGACATCTGACATCTGATTAGTGAGTGTCTTGGAGTACGTCTATTTGGATCTGTTCTGTTTGGGGTACACTGCACTTCTTGGATCTGTAATTTTAAGTCTTTCATAACAGTTGGAAAATTTTCAGTGATAATTTCCTCCATTAGTTTTTCTCCTCCTTTTCCCTTCTCTTCTCCTTCTGGGACACCCACAACACATATATTCATGCACTTCATGTTGTCATTCACTCCCTGAGTCCCTGCTCATATTTTCCCCATTCTTTTCCCTATATTTTCTTTTGCTTGTTGGATTTCAGATGTCCCATCCTCCAGCTCACTAATCCTATTTTCTGCCTCTTGAAATCTAACATTGTAGGTTTCCATTATTTTTTCACCTCTTCTACTGTGCCTTTCATTCCCATAAGTTCTATAATTTGTTTTTTCAGACTTTGTTTTCTTCTTTCTGTTCATCCCTTGCCTTCTTTATGTCCTGCCTCAATTGATTTGATTTTTTATAAGGTTTTCCATGTCTGTTTGAACATCCTGAATTAATTGTTTCAGCTCCTGTATCTCATTTGAATTGTTGGTTTGTTCCTTAGACTGGGCCAATCTTCAATTTTCCTAGTATGATTCATAATTTTTTGCTGGTGTCTAGACATTTAATTTCCTTAATTAGTTTATTCTGGAGATTATTTTCACTTTTTTACCTGGATTTTCTTTCTAGATGACTTTGTTGTCTGTCTGTTCTTTGACATTCAGCTCAGCTTATTCTGGACCTCTAGCTTATGTTTTTGTTTAAAAGATCAGAGTTTTTCAGTTCTTGTTTTCTTATTCCCTGCCCTGCCTGTATGGTGCCTTTTTTTTTTTCCCTTAGGAAAAAAAAGGTATTATAGACCCAGTCAGATTTTCCCAGACCAGACTGGCCTCCTGTCAGGAGGGAAGAGACATCTACGTCAGTTTTCCCTGAGGGTGAGACCCAGCAGGCTGAAAGACTTTCCTATGAAGCCTCTAGACTCTGTGTTTTTCCTGTCCTGGCCTGTATGTGGTGCTTGTCTGCCTGCGGGTCCCACCAGCATAAAGTGATGCAGTACCTTTAACTGCAGCAGACTCTTCCTGCTGGGGTGTGGTGGAGACAGAGGAGAGATTATAGTCTGGCCTTAATCCTTCAATTTTCCAGAATTCCTTGAGGGAGTGGTTCCACTTGAGCTGGGTTCCACCCCTCTCCTGGGGAAGGCACAGCCTCCAGGGAATTACTTATTCTCACCTGACCAGACTCCTTTTCTCTCAGACAAGCTTAATTCCGCACTTGCCTGGGGCAGTTGGGGCCTGAGAAGCCTTGCAGTTGTATGCAATGCAAAGAGCAGTCAAGCCATAGAAACACAGTCACAAAAAAGAAAAGAAAAAAATATCCTTTTCAGAGCAGGACTCCCATTCCTTGGGTTTGCCGATCAAGAGCTTAAGTTGGTATGTTGCTCTATGTATTTCCAGGTCCTGTGTGTCCCCTTCTTTACTTCAGGGCCCAGAGCTTTTCAAGTATTTTGTGCTTTCAAATGGGAAAAAAAACTCTTTCTTTTTTCACTTTTTCCGCCAGCCCTGCCTCCTCTGTGCCAGGGCAAAACCCAGCAACCTCAGCTTTTACTCGAGGTTCAGCTGAGCTGGGGGTTTATTTTTAGCAGTCAGAATTTGTTAATTAATTTCACAATTGGAGCTTGGTTGAGCTAAAGCCCTTGTTGTATAGTAAAGTCTCTTTCCTTTCCCTTCTGGGAAACAGCCTGTGGGGGAAGGGTGCTGGCCTCCGTAGCTTGGGGGACTATGGTTCTGGGTGGGATTGCAGCCGGTTTTGCTTGTCCAGACTAGTGTTCGCTGTGTGTCCGGTCACTGATGTGGCCCCAGCAGTTGTTCTGTCCTGTTCCTGGCTATTTACTAGCTGCTCTGCAGGAAGAACTAAATCCCACTCCTCGCTAAGCCGCCATCTTGGACCTTCTAATCGCTCCCTTATTTTTGAAAGACAGTCTCACCAGGTATAAAATTCTTGGTGGCAATTATTTTATTTCAGCACCTTTAATATTTCATTCTACTTTCTTCTTGCCTCCATGGTTTCTGATGAGAAATTGGCACTTAATATTATTGGGGCTCCCTTGTACATAACACATTGCTGTTTGGATGCAGCTTTCAGAATCCTCTCCTTGTCTTTGGCATTTGACAATGGATCTGGGCATGATTTTCTTTGAGTTAATCTGTTTAAGGTTCACTGGGCTTCTTGAATGCACATATTTAGGTCTTTCTTCAAATTATAAAATTTTTCAGCCATTATTTCTTTGAATGTCTTTTGCCCCACTCTCTCTTCTCTTTCTGTGATTCCCAGAATGCATATTTTGGTATGCTTGTATCCCACAGGTCTCTTAGGCTCTGTTCACTCCTTTCATTCTTATTTTTTTCCTGCTCCTCAGCCCTAATCATTTGTATTATCAAATTGTATTATCTTTGAGTTCAGTCATTCTTTCTGCTGCCAGGTATAATCTGCAGTTGAATCACTCTAGGTAAGTTTTTTATGTAAGTTACCATGGACTTCAACTCCAGTGTTTCTGTTTGGTTCATTCTTATAATTTCTCTTTATTGAGAGTCTCATTATATTCATCATTGTTTTCTCTATATCCTTTAGTTCTTCCTCCATGTTTTGCTTTAGCTCTTTGAGTGTATTGAAGATTTTTTTAAAAAGTCTTTGTGTGTTATGTCCCAAGTCTGATCTTTCTGAAGTTTTTTTATTGTTTCTCTGGATAGGGTATCATTTCATGATTCTTTATTTGTCTTGTAAACTTTTGTTACACACTGTTAATTTTATTACTTTAATGCATTAACTCTAAGAGTTGGTTCCTGAACTGTCTGTTCCTTAAGTTTGTATTGAGAGAGTGACATGGCAGAGAGTTCCTTTAGTGCTGGGAGCTAATGAAAACAAAACTGCAACAAAACAAAACACCTTTCACAGTCTTTGCATGTTGGCTGTTTTGCTTTGTTTATCCCTCCTCCAAGAAGATCAGTCTGAGGTGAAAGCTTGGGGTCCTTTCTGTCTTTCTGAGCCTGCATCTTGGCTTGGGCATATGCTCATGGACTTAGGCATTTCCCCAGAAATCCGAATGCCCCCTCTACTCCCTATAAAATAGATTTTCCCCCTCCTCCCAAGTGCTCTTTGTATATCCGGAAGTCGGTAATCCTTTACCCAAGTTGCTTCTGTTTGATTGTTTTTTTACAGTGCTTTAGGCATGGGCAAGTCTTAGAAGACTGAGAAAGAAAAAATGTCCTGGTTCAGTACTTCAGGCTGCTAGATTGGCACCAACATTCCGGCATCCCAGTATGCGCATAGAGGCTATTCTACTCTCTTTTGAGCAGGGCCTGCTTAATTTGTTAATGGTGTTTTTGAAATTAAAAAATCTAATGTAAAATTTGTATTATTAAAACCAACCCCTATGTTATTTTGCAACTCCTTCTTCTTCCAGTGTTTTTTTGCATCGTGTAGTCTAATACGTATTCATTTTTTGTTACTCTGTGTGTTTTTTTATTTGATTAAAAGTAATGGCATTAAAAATAATGGCTAATATTTATTAAGTACTTATTTTGTGTCCAGCATGATTACTGAGGGCTTACATGTGTTGTTTCACAGTCTGTTCTAGTTTGCTAGTTGCCAGAATGCAATATACCAGAAATGGAATGACTTTTAAAAAGGGGAATTTAATAAGTTGCTAGTTTACAGTTCTAAGGCCGAGAAAATGTCCCAGTTAAAACAAGTCTATAGAAATGTCCAATCTAAGGCATCCAGGGAAAGATACCTTGGTTCAAGAAGGCTGATGAAGTTCAGGGTTTCTCTCTCAAGTGGAAGGGCACATGGCCAACATGGTCAGAGTTTCTCTCTCATCTGGAAAGGCACATGGTGAACACGATCAGGTTTCCTCCCTCATCTGGAAGGGCACATGGCAAACACGGCGTCATCTGCTAGCTTCTTCTCCTCCCCGGGAGGCATTTTCCTTCTTCATCTCTAAAGGTTGCTGGCTGGTGGATTCTCCTTCTTGTGGCTATGTCATTCTGCTTTGCTCTCTCTGAATCGCCTTCATTCTCCAAAATGTTTCCTCTTTTATAGGACTTCAGAAACTAATCAAGACCCACCCAAATGGGTGGATACATGCCTCTACCTAATTCAGCTTAACAGCCACTCTTGATTAAATCACATCTCCAGGGAAATGATCTAACTACAGTTTCAAACATACAATATTGAGTAGGGATTAGAAGAAATGGCTGCCTTTACGAAATGGGATTAGGATTAAAACATGGCTTTTCTAGGTACATACATCATTTCAAACCAGCATGCAGTCTCTAGGGTAGCTGTTGTTATTCCTTCTTTACAGGTGAAGAAATAGAAGCACAGAGGTTAAATAAACTCAAGATCACAGAGCCAGGGGTCAAATTCAGGTAGCCCTGCCTGTCACTACATGAGAACTGCCTCTTTAACTCAATTGTAATTGATTCTGGGGAAGCATGTGAGGTGAGGGAACAAGTTAATATTTTTTCCAAATATTTTTTTGTACATAGTTTATTCTCTTATTATGAGCTGTCAAGTTTACATGTTTTTGTACTGTATTTGCTCTGTATAAATAAAAATAAAGAACAAAAAACTCACCAAGTGATATTGTCTGTATTTTAAAGCTTCAACTTTGGTGTGAGACCAAAGGAAGAGAAGTTTATTCTGTCCGAAATTTAAATTTTCTATAGAGCACCATCTAACTTAACCAGTCTGGCTATTTTATTTAAACATATACAGAGCTAGAATGGAGAATGAGATCTGATTATTCTATAAAGCTTAATGTAATACCATGATAAAGTCTAGAGTGTTTTGGGCAGATAAGTAAAAAGTACTTGAAAAGTCCCTTGAGGCACTGGAGAAAAAAATATGAAACTATTAAACTTCCTCACATAGAAAATTCATGATATTCTTTCAAGCCCTGGAACTCCTAATATCATAAGCCAAGCCCTCGATCTTGAAGCTGGCCCTTATTAAATTTCTTTCTGTAATGGTAAGCTAAGCCTACTTATTAACAAGCCTTAGAGTCACCCTCAAAGAACCTCTTTTGTTGCTCAGATATGGCCTCTCCCTAAGCCAATCTGCAGATAAACTCATTACCTTCTTACATGGGTCATGACTTTCAGGGGTTTAAGACTCCCTGGTAATGTGGGACATGACTCCTGGGTATGAGCCTGGCTCTGGCATCATGGAATCGAGAATGCCTGCTTGGCCAAAAGGGGAAAAGAAATTTAGCAAAATAAGGTTTCGGTGGCTAAAGGATTTCAAATAGAGTCAAGACATCATTCCGGAGGTTACTGCTAGGCAAGCTTCAGCCAGATATTACAAAATGCCAAGACCCAACCAACAGTATTCCTCAAAGCCCTAAAGAGAACCTTGGCTCTTTCTAAGACTCTATAAAAAGTTTTACTTACTAAGTTTATTTTTCAGAAACTTAAGACCTCCAGATTGTTCCTATGCCAGATAAGCCCTGAAACATAGAGGTACCAGTCTTGCTCTAGTTTGCTAGCTGCCAGAATGCAATATACCAGAATCAGAATGGCTGTTAAAAAGGGAATTTAATAAGTTGCTAGTTTACAGTTCTAAGGCCGAGAAAATGTCCAATTAAAACAAGTCCATAGAAATGTCCAATGCCAAAAGGCATCCAGGAAAAGATACCTTGGTTCAAGAAGGCCGAAGATATTCAGGGTTTCTCTGTCATCTGGGAAGACACATGGTGAACACAGCCACAGTTTCTCTCTTGGCTGGAAGGGCACATGGAGAGCAAAGCATCATCTGCTACCTTCTCTCTTGGCTTCCTGTTTCATGAAGCTCCCCGGGAGGTATTTTCCTTCTTCATCTCCAAATGTCACTGGCTTGTGGGCTCTCTACTTCTCATGGCTATGTCGTCCTTCTCTGCTCTCTCTGAATCTCCTTCTTTCTCCAAAATGTTTCCTCTTTTATAGGACTCCAGAAACTTAACAAGACCCACCCAAATGGGTGGAGACATGTCGTCCCCTAATCCAGTTTAACAACCACTCTTGACTAAATCACATCATCCAGGGAGATGATCTGATTACAGTTTCAAACATACAGTATTGAATAGGGATTATTCCACCTTTATGAAATGGGATTTTGATTAAAACATGGCTTTTCTAGGGGACGTACATCCTTTCAAACCAGCAGAGGTCTCTTCCAGAACACAACCAGTTGCATTCTCCTACCCTATAATGTTGACACCCCTTTTCAACATGAAGAAGCTAGAATGATCATTGCCCAAATATCCTTGAAGACTGAGAGAATGATCAGATGAGAGAGAGAAGTTTTAACAGAGAAGTTAGGATTAAACGAAGGAATGTGACTACCAAATCATTGTTTAGATATTTCTTTTTAGTTTCTAGTGTATTAGAAGAGCCAGAAGGAAATACTTGAAATTGTGATACTGTAACCCACACTATACTTTGAATATTGCTCTATAACTACTTGTTAAGTTGTACTTTGAAATTTATCATTTTTTGTATATGTGTTATATTTCACAATAAAAAATGTTGAAAAAAAAAGACACCAAATCTCTTAGTGTCTCTCTGGGGCTTTTCTTCTCTACCCTTGACAATTCAACCACTAAAGTGAAACACAATTCCCACCCACCTCCAAACCCTCCAGTCCTGTTTCAAAAAACACTTAAAAATAAAATGCACCTGATTTCCACCAAGAAAAGGATAAAGACGGACAAAGGCATTTGGGATCCATCATTTCCTTTCACCTTGTAAACACAAAGGAGATCTTTCTGGCTCCCCATAAACCAATTAAGACTTTTTCATGCGGAATTAGCCCTGACAGGCTGCTACCTATAGAGGTAGGGGCGGTGGAAGAGTCTTTCTTTTGAGGAGCTCCACATCAGTTGGCTCTGCATTTCTAAGAAAGGGGGTTAAAAAGACCAATACAGTGTGACCACTGGCTAGGAAGTCCCAGTGACAGCCCCAGACTAGGCAAGCAGATGGGTCCCCTCTTATAGCAGCCTATTTAGAAGGGTCAATTGATTTGTAAACAATGCCTCCGAATTGTTGTCCTTAGAGGCTTGGGTTCACCCTGGCTGTGAGACACGGGATGAATTATGCTGATATGGTGTCCCTGGGTGGGGTGGACAGTTGCCTAAAATTGTGAGATAGGATGCCTGCACCCCGCCCTCCCCCCCCCCCCCCGTATCTACTTACTGTGGCCCACACTGGGGAGAGGGCGGGAGGCAGCCGAGGGCACCGAAACCTGGTTTATTCAGCCAATCCACAGGGGCAACAGCCAAAGCTTTTGTTTGCTTGTTTGCTGCCAGAAAAATCAGTCTTCCCAACTCTGGAGATTTTTCTGGCTGCAGTGTGTTTATCTGTTGTCTCACAATTAAGCTAACGACACCTGCTGGTAGTGACCTTGTTTTAAATTTCAGTATGGGGATAATTAGAAGCGAGAGTTCCTAATATGCTGTTGCTGCCTTTCCCCCTAGCTCATGTTACCCCACGTTAAAATCAGTTTTTTTTTTTTACGGTCTGCACCTTTTCATGCATATCCTTATTTAGCCTGTGGAGGAGGAAGTTGGAATGGGTGGAGGAAAACAGTATGCTGTAGTGTTAGAAAAAGTATATCCATTTAGAAAAAGAATAGAAGCCAAGGACCAGAAGTGAAGCCAGCCACTGACAGAATATTCTCTTTGTGGAAGTGTTTCCCTCCTCTCGTACATTATCCTTGTGTGTTGGGTTCACAGATTCATGTGCTAGATCCCCAGCAGGAACGGCTAAACCCAGTCATGGGCAAAGAGTCCTCCTTCAGATTAAAAGGCTCTGTTGCAGAAAGTTCCGGAAAGTTGGATGCCTTCTCTAACTGCCCCCAGGGCAGAGACAAAGAGTTCTCCCAAGAAAAGCTTCAGAAGTTGCAAGAGCTCAGAAAGGAATTGCTTCTGCTAAAAGTTCCAAGGAAAATGTTGTGCTCTAGAATGACCCTGCCCGGGCCCCATTCTATTGCATGAGCCAGAATTAATTTGGTCTGCTAGATTTGAGCTTCTCTAAAGCAAAAGACAATTCGTTTGCATCAGATTTTCTGCTCTCCTGCTTGTAAGATGCTTGGAAGTGACTCCCTCCTACTTTCTGAGGGGCTTGGACCTGGTTGGTTGAGAAAGGGAGGTCCCTTAGGGGGCCTCTGGTCAGTGTGACATAGGTGCACATGTCTGGGACAGAGGAAGAGAACAACGGATTGTGTTCATCATTCCAGAAAGCCTTGGGAAAACCACCAGCCAACAATACCCCAGAAACACCCCAGGGCATTGTGGAGCTCAGGGCTGGAGTAGATCTTTGTCTCATACAGCTGCACACAGCCAGCACTGAAGAGCAAACTTTATCATGACAAGGCTGAAGAATGGCAAACTATATCCCCAACTTTGTAGCTGTAATAAGCCCATAACTCAAGGTGCAGGGCCTGGAGCACCTTTGCTTAAAAAAGGTCTTTAACAATATCAACTGCTGAGAGGTATCTCCACTCATGCAAGCATATGAGTGGCCCTTGGAACTCTCCAATAGGAGAAAAGAAGGAAGGTGGCTTAAAATGCTTACCCCCAGCTCAGGGGCCTTTCTCTTTGCAGCAAATATTCATCCATGGGGGGTCTGTGAAGGTGGGTGGGGGTTACTTCAATATCTTATTCATTTACTGAGCATAGAATGACCCCACTGGTATCCATGTTTCCCTATCCGCAAAATTATCATCCAGGGAGGAATCAGAAGGTATTTAAGAAGGCTTATTTATTCTCTAACTTGAGCTCTTCATTTGCTTTTGTTCTGGTGTGGAATATGTGTTTTTAAAAATTTTAAATTAGAGAAGTTGTAGGTTTACAGAAAAATCATGTAGAAAATAAAGTGTTCCCACATTACCACACCCCTCCCATTATTTATTTATTTATTTAATTTTTTGGTCTTTTTATCTACTTTCCTTTTTTATTAACTTATTTTTAACAGCTCTATTGAGTTATAATTCACATGCCATACAAATTTACCCTTTTAAAGTGTAAAATTCAATGCCTTTTTTTTTTTTTTTTTTTTTTTAACATGGGCAGGCACCGGGAAGCGAACCCGGGTCCTCTGGCATCACAGGCAAGCATTCCTGCCTGCTGAGCCACCGTGGCCGGCCCTCAATGTTTTTTTTTAACAGACTTGTGCAACCATAACCACAATGTAATTTTAGCAGATTTCTCTCCAAAAGAAATGCCATAAATAGTTACTCCCAATTCCCCCAGCCTTAGGCAACCACTTATCTACTTTTTGTCTCTATATACTTGTCTATTCTGGACATTTCATATAAATGGAATCAGCATTATGTGGGTTTCTTTGTGTGCTGGCTTCTTTCACTTGGCATCATGTTTTCAAGGTTCATCCGTGTTGTAGCTAAACCAGTATTTCACACTTGTTTATAATCGCCAAATATTCCATTTTATTGATATACAATATTTTTGTATCCACTTATCAATTGATGGACATTTGGGTTGTTTCCAACTTCTGACTATTATAAACAATGTTACTATGAACTGTTGAGCACAAATTTTTAGATGGGCATATGTTTATCTCTCTTGCGTACATACCTAGGAGTAGAATGGGTGTGTGAAAGGATAACTCTGTTTTAACATCTTGCCCCTCCCATTATTAACACTTCACATTAGTGTGGTATCTTTGTTATAATTAATGAAAGACTATTACGATTGTACTATTGACTGTAGTCCATAGTTTACATTGAGGTGTATTTTTTTCCCATATACCATCGAATTATCAATATCTTGCATTTACTTGGTACATTTGTTATAAATCATGAAAGAATATTTTATACTTATTCTAGTCACTATAGTTATTTACATAATTTACAATAGGGTTCACTGTGTTGTACAGTCCTATGTTTTATCTTTTAATTTTTTTCTACTAACATATATATGACCTAAAAGTTCTCCTTTTAATCACATTCACATATATAATTCAATCCTGTAAGTTATACTCACAATGTTGTTCTACCATCACCATCTGTTTCCAAAACTTAAGCATTAACTCCCCATTTCTTACTTCCAACCCAACCCCTAGTAACCTATATTCTAGATTCTAACTCCATAAGTTTGCTTATTCTAATGATTTCATATCAGTGAGATGACGCACTATTTGTCCTTTTAGGGGTGACTTTTTTCACTCAATGTAATTTTTGTTTTTTGTTTTTTGTTTTTGTTTTTTTACATGGGCAGGCATCAGGAATCGAACCTGGGTCTTCTGGCATGGCAGGCAGGCGTTCTTGCCTGCTAAGCCACTGTGGCCCGCCCAATGTAATGTTTGAAGGTTCATCTATGTTATCACATGAATCAGAACTTCATTCCTTTTTTTTAAAACTTTTTTTATTGTATAGTATAATGTATATACAAAGCAAAGAAATAAAAAAGCAATAGTTTTCAAAGCATTCTTCAAAAAGTGTTACAGGATCGATCCCAGAGTTTGTCATGGGCTACCATATGATCCTCTCCTATTTTTCCTTCTAGCTGCTCCAGAATATAGGAAGCTAGAGGGCTTAAATACTTTTTTATCATCATAATCAACTTTTTTTCCTTCTGTTTTTTTTTTGTGATCAATAACATATATACAAAAAAGCTACAAATTTCCAAGCACAGCACCACAATTGGTTGTAGAACATATTTCAGTCTTTGACATGGGTTACAATTTCACAATTTTAGGTTTTTACTTCCAGCTGCTCTAAAATACTGGAGACTAAAGGAGGTATCAATTTAAAGAACATCATTCATTATGCTGAATAATATTCCATTGTGTGTGTGTATATATGTGCGTATATATTTATCACATTTTGTTTATCCATTCATCAGTTGACAGACATTTGGGTTGCTTCTATGTTTTGGCAATTGTGTATAATGCCGCTTTGAACATTGTTGTGTAAATATCTGTTAGAATCCCTGCTTTCAATTCTTTTGAGTATATACCTAGTCAAGGGATTGCAAGGCCATATGGTAATTCTACACTTAGCTTGCCGAGGAACTGCAAGACTGTCTTCCACAGAGGGTGCACCATTTTACATTCCCACCAGCAATGAATGAGTGTTCCTATTTTCTGTTTTTTAAAAATAATATCCATTCTAGTGGGTGTGAAATGGTAACTCATAGTGGTTTTGATTTGTATTTCTGTGATAACTAATGATATTGAGCATCTTTTTATGTGCTTTTTAGCCACCTGTATTTCTTCTTTGAAGAAATGCCTATCCCAGTCTTTGGCCCACTTTTAATTGGATTGTTTGTCTTTTTAGTGTTGACTTATAGCATTTCTTTATATATGCTGGATATTAAACTCTTATCAAATATGTGATTTCCAAATATTTTTTCCCATTGAGTAGGTTGTCTTTTCACTTTCATGATAAAGTCCTTTAATGCACAATAGTTTTTAATTTTGATAAGGTCCCATTTGTCTATTTTTTCTTTTATTGCTTGTGCTTTGGGTGTAAACTCTAGCCATATAGTTTTTTTGATGATATCAGAGGAAATTTATTCATGGCAAAAATATTGATTGATCACCTATTATCCGCTACTTTCAATTTTAGGTACGGTGGATATAGAGGAAAACAAGGACAAGGTCGCTGCCGTCATGTAGTTTACAGTTGGAGGTGGTGGCAGAATAACTAAACAAAAGCCCAAACACATAGGTGCATAAGTAGACAATACATGGCTCAACAAGAAAAAGGTCAGATAATACTAAATGCTAGGTGGAGAACTGAAGTGGGGTGATGTGAAGGAGAATGACTGGGTGAGAAATTCAGATCAGGTGGTCCAGGATTACCTCTTTGGGGATATCCAAATAGCAAGAAGGAACTGGGAAAATATTGCCAACAGAGGAAAGAGCAGGGGGAAGGACTGAAGGGGGGAAATAGCTTGGTACGTTTGAGGAATGAGAAAAGGACACTGGGACCGGGATTGAATGGGTGGTGGTAATAGGAGAAGAGGTTGGAGAGGCAGTCAGTAGCCAATTCCCACAATCTCTGTGTGCCAGGAAAGGACTCTAGGTTTTCATCTAAGTGCCATGGGAAGTCTTTGGAGGATTTTAAGCAGGGGAAATATATAATATGATTTATGATTTTAAAATATCATTCAGGCTTTGTGGAGTATTGCTTGAAAGGGAGCAAGAAAGGAAGTGTGAACATCAGTCAGGGGGTGATTACAGTGGTTTCAGTCTCAGATAGGATCATGACTTGGACTAGAGTGGTAAAAGTGAAGATGAAAAACATGGATGATTCTGGGTTTTCACACATTCATTTTCTCGGTAAATATTTTTTGAGCACCTATTATGTAGACACTGTTCTAGGTAAGAATATTTTTGCAGTCTTCTTATTGATGGCTTAGATGTAAAAGGAAATTGAGGGAGTTAAGATTTCTCAAAGGGAGAAATCAAATATAAAACCTAGGTTTGGGGTTGAGCAACTAGGTAGAGGTTGGTGCCATTTACTGAGGTGTAGAAGACTAAGAAGGAAGCATTTTGGGGTGGAGGAGTGTTGAGGATATCCTGAGTTCTTTCCAATTTTGGCAATTTTATGTATGAGTCACATATTAGACATCTTAGTAGGTAATGGGTTATATGAGTTTGAATTTCCAGGAGTAATCATTGTTGAAGAAACAGATTTTGGAGTTATCGAAGTACAGATGACATTTAAAGCAAGTGAGATCATTTTGTAAGAATATATAAAAAGAGAAGAGAACGGCAAGGACCATCTAACAGGGGAATAAGAACCAACCAGCAAAAGAGATTAAGAGGGAGCAGCCAGTAAAGGGGGAGGAAAACTAGGAAATCATGGATGTTGCAGAAACCAGAAGTAGGTGTTTTGAAAGGGATGGAGGTAGTGGTGGTGTACTGTGCCATGTGTTTCTGAGAAGCTGAGTAAGATGATGACAGAGTCATGACCATTGGGTTTGACAGCATGGAGATCACTGATGAGGTTGACAAGGGATTTTTCAGTGTTGTGTGGGAACAGAAGCCTGATTAGAGTCGACTAATGAGAGACTGTGAGGCAAAGAAGGGGAGACAGGGACTATAGAGAGTTCTTTCTTGAAGTTTTGTTGAAGGGGGGGGGGAGCAAAGAAATGGCTAGGTGGTTCATTTATTGGTACTGACAGGCTCAGAAATTTGACAGGGGAGTGGGTAACTGAGATGTGGAAGGAAGGACAGGTGCAGCCGAGGAGTGGCAGACCTGAGAGGAGGAGGTGTTGGAAGGATCTTCCACGTGGATAGTGAAGTCACCAAGAGTGATGGAGAATAAGAGAGCAAGCCTGGTACTAGAGTTCACAGTGACAGTAAATGAGGAGGAATGATCTGGGGGGTAAAAATAGACCACCCAGAAGGGTAGTATAAGGTAAGGTCCACTGACATGAACTTAGGACTTGGGGGATTTAAATAAGGAGGGAGGAAAAGTGGTTTGGAAGAGGCAATGAGGAACAAGGAAGATACATAACCCCACTTGTAAGGTACAGATGTATCCTCAGGGGCATGCAGTAGAAACAGTGTTGTCAGGGAGAAATTCAAGTTTCAGATAGGTAGAAGATGAAAGGATAATTCCAGGAGAAGGTAGAGAACATGGGAGAGTCTGTGGGCTATACAGTGTCTAGAGGGCAGGACGAGGATTTAGGCAGGAATTTGTAAGATATTGGATAGATTAATAGAGGTACAGGGATGTGCAAAGGAGTTAGAGGGCAACAAAATGAATGTAAGGAAACCAGAAGGAAGAATTAACAAAGATTAAAGTAGATATTTCTAAAAAGGGAAAATGATGGAATGAATGAATAAGATGAACTATTAGCTCATCTAACTGAAGAAAAAAGAGAGAAAGCCAAATACATAAAACAAGAAATAAAAGGAAATAAGCCACAGACATAGAGGAAATTATAATAATCATAAGAGACTGCCTTGTTCAGCTTGATGCAAATAAATTTGAGCACATGGATGAAATCAATAATATTTTAAGGAAAATATAATTTTTTAAGGAAAATATAATATTGACTTCTATCATCATAGAAGAGATACAGAAATTTGTCAAAGAGCTACTTTTTCATAAAGGACCAAACCCAGATGCTTTCACAGAGGAAATCCTTAAAGAACAGATAATTCCAATATTATTTAAACTGTTGCAGAGGATAAAACATGTAGAAAGCTTCTAACTTCTCTTTATAAAGCATATGTAATAGTAATACCAAAGTTGGTGTTCTAGTTTGCTAGCTGCCAGAATGCAAGATAGTGGAAACAAAATGTCTTTTAAAAAGGGGAATTTAATAAATTGCTAGTGTACAGTTCTAAGGCTGAGAAAATGTCCCAATTAAACAAGTCTATAGAAATGTCCAATCACAGGCATCCAGGGAAAGATACCTTGGTTCAAGAAGGATGATGAAGTTCAGGGTTTCTCTCTCTAGTGAGAAGGCACATGGCTAACACAGTCAGGGCTTCTCTCTCAGCTGGAAGGGCACGTGGCGAACACGGCGTCATCTGCTAGCTTTCTCTCCTGGCTTCCTGTTTCATGAAGCTCCCCAGGAGGCATTTTCCTTCTTCATCTCCAAAGGTCGCTGGCTGCTGGACTCTGCTTCGTCGCACTAGAGCATTCTCTGCTCTCTCCGAATCTCTTCATTCTCCAAAATGTTCCTTCTTTTATAGGACTCCAGAAACTAATCAAGACCCACCCAAATGAGTGGAGACACATTTCCCCCAATCCAGTTTAACAACCACTCTTGATTGGGTTACGTCTCCAGGGACATGATCTAATTACAGATTCAAACGTACAGTGTTGAATAGGGATTATTCTGCCTTTATGAAATGGGATTTAGATTAAAACATGGCTTTTCTAGGGGACATACATCCTTTCAAACCATCACAGTTGGGTATTAATTTTGGTTCTATTTCTGGACTCTATTCCATTCCATGTATCTATTTGTATATCTTTATAACAGTATCACCACACTGTCTTGCTTACTGTAGAGAACTCTTGAAATAAAGTAGTGTTAATCTTCCAGCTTTGTTCTCTCTCATAGTTGTTTGGATATTCTAGGTCCTTTGCATTTTGATGTGAATTTTAGAATTAACTGTAGACCAGACTTACTTATGCATAGGTAAAAAAACGAAATAAAATATTAAGAAACAAAATCCAGTAGTAGTTGAAAAGACTACCATATAATGACCAAATGGGGCTTCTTTTAGTAATATAAGGATTCATAATATTTGGGATTATTCAATATATTATTCCACTTGGAATGGATATAGTGTGGTTCTTATGCCTTCTTGCCCTATCTCTGGACAACGTTCTCCTTCTTCCTTCACTAGTTTCTTCCCTTTGTAGTTCTTTTGATCTTTTCCCCCATGTATCTCTATGTTGCACCCATTTACTCCCTGCTCCCATTGTTTTGTCTTTAGTCCTTTATCTCTTCATAATTCATCCTATTTCTGCCTCCACACCTCTGCTCTTTGTTTTTCTGTGACTGCTTTTGTGTTCTTCCATTTCCTACTGTTAGCAAATGAATTTGGGACTCATCCTTCAGTCCTTTGGGCCACTTAGGTCCTGTGGTCTTACTGTCTTTACATTGTCTTCATAAATCAGGGAGGGTAAAATGGAATTAGATTGTGTGTTCCCTCGAGCTGAGGACTCTAAGAGCTTTGATGGGTATTGATGGGACTGACTGTTAATAGACATCTCATAAAAGGTCAAGAATCAATGAATGAAGATTTGGGTAAACAGAGGGAAAGATGGAACTTTGCTTTCCCTGATAGCCATAAAAGCTACAGGGCTGGCTCTGAGGACTGGCCCCTGGTATGTGGATCCCTCAGTCCAGTGTTCGTCCCAGACCTCTGCTCTTCAGCTAGAATGGAAACTTCTTCATTCCCAGGAGTGGGAACCAGAACCTGGAGAGGAGCTGGGAGACTAAAGAAGAAATCTCAGCTCCTTGCTTCCTCCAGGATAGTGCCATTCAAGGCCAGCTTTCCCTGAGGGTAAAGCTCATTTCACCTCATTGGAAAACCATCCAAACACATTCACGTGTTCACACTTCAAAACCGCTTTATTACCAAAACAAACAAAAGAAGAATGGCATTTAAATTAAATAAATTACACAAATATCTCAAGAGTCCCGGTCTTCCCCGGAACCACATCAAAACAGATCAGTTTCACTAAGAACATTCAAAAGTATTGAAATTCTGGATTATTTCGCTACCTCGTCCTCTCTTCTTGCCTCAGTCACATCCAGAAGAGTAGTCTGTGTGAATCTGTGTTATTTCCAAAGTATTCCAACTGTGGAGTTTTCTTCAGTGTTTCCCTTCTGTGCTGTGCATTTCCAATCTTACCTCCACAGTGGGCTTTGTGAGTATTTACACCTTAGGTATGTGGCAGGGTCTCTTTCAAGCCCTGAGCAACTCCAGGTCGTGGCAAGTCACAAGGTCCTTCAGTTCTAGGGCCGGCCTGGGTTTAAAGGCCACTTCATCAAGTCCTCAAGGGACCTAAACACTTGCCTCAAAAGAGGCCTTTGACTTGGGATGTCCTGAGGCTCTGTGACCTTCCCCAGACTCCTGGGCCTCAACTGGACTTTGAAGGAGGTGGAGTAGGGGAGGGTGAGTTGTCATTGGCTAAGGTTCTTGTCCTATTGGAATTTGGCACTTTCGGTGCTGGGCAGTGGTGAATCCCAGATAACATTGTCTTCCGCCTTCCAAGTTTTGAGCTCCATTGGCAGCCAGATGGCATAATGAATTCACAGAGAAGCAAATGCTCTCCGGCCAAGAATGTGTTGGCTTTTCGCCAGCACCCACTTCTTTAACTCTTGGAAGACTTGCTAGCTGACTGACTGACTCAACACACAGACACACAAGGCCGGTGAGACTAAAGTTAGGAACTGGGGCATTTTCTAGGCTGGGCCAGCCCAACCTGTTGGGACAGGGGACATTTAGTTGAAGGAGTTTGGGAGAAACAAGCTCCTTCTCCTTGGCGCCATTCAAGGCCAGGGGAGAGGCCCTGGGGAGAGGCCAGAAGGTTTTCTGTGCACTTCCGTGGAAATTTGTACAAAACACTTGCACACGGAACCTATTTATTTTCAAGTCAACTGCGGGGTTTCCTCTAGCTACCTCCGGATATGTGGGGAACTTTAACCCCTTATTCTCATATTTCCTAGAAGGAGATGGCTGCAGGTCCTGAGCTTGTTTGGGAATCCCTGTGGAGGAAGATCTAACTTGGACCAGCCCTTTTCCATGTTCTGCAACCAGTTAGGACCTCAGCTGGTTCCTGGGGGGGGGGGGTGACCTCTTGGCTGGCTGAAGAGGCACATCATGGTTCTACTCCACAAACTGGTAAGAGAGAGTTACAATAATTAGCTCTTTGCCAGATGAAGAAGGAAAGGCAGATTCCCCAAGGAGAGGAGGCGTCTCCCTGACCAGCCTTAAGGTTGGGGGAGACAGTCAGGACCTGGCTCCCATCAGTTTGCCCTGGTTGGCACTGACAGTGCCTCTCCCACCGAGTCTCAGGTATAAAAAGGGATTCCCAGTAGCCTTTGTGCAGAGTAACTGCCATCTGTTGCTAGGTTACCATAGGATTCTGCCCACTTTTTGGGTTCCTACCGGCCTTGGGTAGAAGGGAACAGCCCCTGAAGCCAGGGGGAGTGATAATATTTCACGAGGCTGACACAACTGCCGTGGTGGGCTGCCTCTGGGGAGGGAGTGCTGGTGGTTTTGAGGGTCCTGGCTGTTCTGCAGGCTCTAATCTGAGGTGCTGAGTAGCAGTGACAGTCTTGGAAGCCTTGGGATGAAGAGGAAGGGGATATAGCCACCAAGACACCGATGCTGGCTTGTGGGGAGCACCTGGTTCCAGGGGGTGCAGAGCTGCCAGGGACAGGGTTTGGCAGCTGGAGGGGGCAAGTCACAAAATCCTAATGAATTCATCCTTGCACCAGGTGGCAGCCTGACACCTCTGGCCCAAGGACACCTCTGAAGTGTATGTTCCATGTTAGCACAGTTGCACTTTCCCTCCTGCTCGTGGCTCACTCTAAAGTCCTGAAGTCAAGGGGTCCTGCCAGCTGCCATGGGCAGGGCCTGGGTGGGTGGGGTGGAGTGAGTGGGAGGCTCACTTCTTGCTGGCCAGGGCCCTGAAGGTTAGAGGAAGAGTGAAGAGGTGGGTTCCCAAGCCTGGTTCCAAAAGAGCAAGTTCTCCACGCTGCTGCTCCCTAGAGAGACCAGGAGGGGTGCGGGGGTAGAAGCCAAGAGGTGGAGGAGGGTAGACAGGAGCCGAAGTCCTGGAGGATGCGCTCTCCACTGCCTGTCACTCGCTGTGATTCTGGGCATATCCTTCATGGAAGCCCCAGGAGCCAAGCACTCTGGAGGCAGCCTGGGAACCAGCCAGGCCCTCACAGGGCAGTCAGAGTCTCTGAGTGAAACATGCTTCCGAACATCTCCTGCGAGGGCCATGGAAAGGAAAGGGGAGGGAAGGCAGAGCGTTAGACCTGTTGAGTTCAGAGTAGCTGCCAGCCAAGAGGTGGCCTTTTGGACCACAGGTCAGAAAGACGTAATGTGTGTGTGTACGTGAGTGTGTGAATGAGCATATGTGCATGTGAGTGTGATAGTGTGTATCAATGTGTGATAATGTGAATGTGTTTGTGTGTGTGCATGTATGTAAGAGCAGGGAAAAGGCAGAGGCAGGTATAGAGGTGAACCAGTAGAGCAGTGACTTAAGAAGCTTGAAATTTAATTTTTGTTTGCCTTGAGTGTGCTGTATGACCTTTGATGTGCCTCCTTCCTCTTTCAGCTTCAATTTCTTCATCAGGTAAAATGGGAGGGTGGGACTAGAAAAGTTCTAACATCCTTTCTCTGATAAGATATTTTGACCCTATCCAGGATTGTTGGAATATGCTGGAAATTCCAAGCAGGCACATAAACCAATCTCACAAATCTCCAGTTCTATTTTCTAATGTCTCCCACCTGCCATAAGCATCCTCATAGACATATTCAAAGGACTAGAGAACTCTAAAAAAAAAATGGGGAGAGGCACAAGAAGAGATGTCATTTCTAATAGACCCAGAGCCAGATTTCGTTAAACTTAGTCATCTGGGTTTCTTTTAATTCAGGGTATTGGGTTAGTGCTCATTTTCATGTCAGGACCATAGAGCTCTAAAGGAAGAGTAACCTCTCATATTGCATACCTTTAAGCTCTTAAGGCCTGTCCCCATGCAGTAATAATTCATTTGAACCCCTAGAATTCATCTCAGACTTTGGTTTGGTTTGCTTACGGCTGTGTGACTACCTTATTAGACAAGCCATAGGTGCTCCATGGATACTGTTAAGGAAAGAACAAACGAATCTGCTACTAATTGTGTGAGGAAGGTAGGGCAGGTATTACCATTATTTCCCTTATTTTACAAATGAGAAAAACTGGGGCTCAATGGAGGAATGTGGCATGTCAGAAGTCATGTGGTTGATGAGTTGGAGAGTCAAGAATAGATCCTAGCTCTCAAGGACTCGGTCCAGTGTCTCTTCCTCGGCCAACAATGCCTTTCAGGGAGTGAGAGGTGTTAACATCTGCTAGTAGAGAATACGCTATAACTTCCCATTGCAGACTCTAAAAATTGCATTGACATGGAAAGCTAAGGTGAACTATAAAGAGTGTCCACTTCAGAGCCATGTAACTGTCCTATTGGAGAGTCAGTATTAATGTCTTAAATAGGTATGTCAGCAACTAATTGCACAAAATCTGTAATTGGCTAGATCTTTAGAGTCTGAGGCAAAACTTCAACTTGCTTTTTACACTAAAGGCTTTAACTTTGTCATTAAAATACATATTTAAGTTTTAAAAAATCATTCCTGAGAGGAAATAATTCAACCTTCCTTGTTCTTCTGCTTTTGTGTGCAGTAACAGTTGCATTTGCAGCTACTAAGCACTATAGTCCTCTTATTCTTAAATTAATTTCCAAATCAAGAGATCATAAAAAGCAAATGATTTGTGTAATTTGAATATTCACAGAGTTCTGCCTACCATAAATGGAAATGTATATCAGATAATTAAATGTTTGTTGATAAATAAATGTTTGTGGTTAAAAAAACTCAAGTGTGTCCATGTGTTTCTTACAGGCGTACCAGAGACTAGGGAATGTTTGACACACTGCTGTTCCCTTCTATGGAATATAAGTTGCAGTTAGCTTATGTCACTTGAAAATTTGGAACTATTTTATTGTCATGCTTGAAAACTTGGGGGAACAGAATGTCTTGCCTCTTGTTTTTTAAATAAGTGAAACTTTGGGATTTTGGGAATATAAAGTTTGTAAAGCGAGTTTTGTCAAAAGAAAAGGTGCCCACTAGAAAAAAAAAGATCTGCTAGTAAAAGAAAGATGAGAATGAAGCTTGGTTGCCTTGGAGGTGACTGCCCGGGCTTGGGGGCAGAGAACCCCTGAACACCTTGTGT
Source organism: Myrmecophaga tridactyla (assembly GCA_004026745.1). Lineage (NCBI taxonomy): Eukaryota > Metazoa > Chordata > Mammalia > Pilosa > Myrmecophagidae > Myrmecophaga > Myrmecophaga tridactyla. Next base: position 23,200 of record PVIY010017230.1, read on the forward strand.
CTGAGAACCTTCCTCCCCCGACCCAGCCCCCCAACACCCACTCCCTCCATCGCTCAGCTCACCTGCTCCAAGTCCCAGTAGCTGGGGCTCTCCTCCTCGGAATCGTAGGAAAGCTCAGGGTCATCTGGAGCCTGGGTGGAGGGAAACCAATGGAGAATGAGCTCCAGCGGCCCCGGGGAAACAAAGTCAGGTGCACGGTGGCAGGAAGAAGGGCTGACAGCACTGGGTGGCTATCGCGTTTTCCACTGGCCCTCCTGCCCTTCCCCCAGCTCCCTCACCTGCCTCACAAAGAGAGCACAGCTGTGCTCAGGGTCTGCTCTCCTTTACAGGGCCTTTTAGAGGCATGGAGTGTTTACCCAGCTTATAAGGACTAGCTGCCTGCCCCTGGGGAATTCATTTCCCCTCTCTGGAAATCTGGTTCCCCATCTGTGATCTGTAAAAGTAGAATAACCAAATTTGCTTTGCTGGCCTTCTCCTTTACTATGCTGCTGAAAAGGTGTATGTGTGTGTGTTTATATATACATATACACACATACGTGCATAAAGTGTGTATATATAATTTATGTGTAAGAGTATTTTGTGAACTGAAACAATTAGAAAATATCATGCAATAATAAATAATCAGGATTCTTCCAGAAGCTCCCTCTCTTTGCTCCGTGGACAAGGTTCATGAAGTGGGAAAACCCATTGCTCTCTCACAGTTTCCTCTAAGTGTGGAGGGCAGGAGCCAAGGCCCCGTGTTTTCCTGGGCAGTCTTTCAGCACTTAGGACAGATGGCTTCACCTTCACCAGTCGCTCAAAGCAAAGAGCAAATCATTGCTCTAGGGCCAGAAAAGCCCTAGGAGAGTTGTTTTTTTTTTTGACCAAGGGCTGGGGCATAAACAAAATCTTGGGAAGTCAAGGGCAGGACCATGGGGGTTGGGCAGCAGCTGGCAGGGCTGGGCAGGGACCTCAGTGGAGTGGGCTTTTTCAGGTTCCTCATTTTTTTGGTGTCTTATAGACGGTGTGATTTGAATCTCATTTGCACAACCTCCACTGCATTAGTAAATTAAGTGTCAAGAAGCTGGGACAAAATTCAGACCCAGTCACTTCACTGACCCCAGCCTAAACTCTTCAAGCTCTGTTAAGTTAAAATAAACAGGCTCTTTCCGTTCCCTTCCCCAAACCCCTGTTAGGGAAGGTGAAGGAGCAAAGGGAGTCAGCTATTCCAGACACTAGGCAGAATGTAACCTGCTTTGGTTGTTCCTGAGGTTGGGAAGTTAATTAATACTGATACAGGATGTTCCAATATACAAAGTGCTTTCAAGTGATATCCGAGATACCCTCGTCATTTAATCCTAAAACAAAGACAGAAACCGAAAAACCCTGTGAAGTAGGTAATATTAGTTTTCGGTGCCCATTCTACACATAGGGAAACTGAGATTCAGAAAAGTTAAATGACTGAACCAGAGTTAGAACTCAGACCCTCTCCTGCGTTCCTTCTTATGCGCCATTGTCCTGCTGTCTCATTGCCCCGGGAGCCTAGGTTCTTACCACCTGGAAGTCGCGTCCTGAATCCACTTCTCTGGCGTTTGCCTGAGCAAAGAGGACGGCGTCGTGCACACTGAGGAAGACATGGCTGTGCTCCAGACCCCCGTCCTCAAAGACGCCTCCATGGCAAATGTCATTGTACACCTGGGCTGGAAAGAGGAAAACACCTTCAGGAAGATGACAGCCACATGGGGTGGGGGTGGGGGGTGGGGGCGGGATGAGCAGACCAGATCAGGCAGCGAAGGAGAGAAAGTCCCGAAGATGCTCTGGCTGCATCTGCTGGCAAGCAGCATTGCAATCTCAGTTCTGGGCAGCAGAAGGCGACTTGAGCCTGAGGATGCTGAACCTTCCGCCCCGGGCAACAGGAAGTAGTTCGATTCAGGGAGCGCTGGGAGACGGAATGGCTAGAACGTCCCAGAGGGGGTTCTGCCAATTCTATTCCCGAAAGTTACCCAGACCTTTCCTGCCACCTCCAATGTGTGGCAGAGCGCTTACTCTCACCAGATCCTAGAGTTGGTTTCCGGAGGGAGTGACCAAAGCGAGCGGGAGGAATTCCACTGATTCTAACTCTGGAATGCATGCATAGTAGGTCATTGCCAGTCCAGGACTGCGCTCCCTAAGCAGAGTCCCCACAGAGCCTGGGACATGCTCAGGCCAGTTCTTAAGTTGGGCAACCTAGCTGGCTGGATCTAGAGGATCAAAACCTCTAGTGGAAGCTGGGTATGTGTTACGGGACCCTTAACATTCTCTTGTGTAGCTTTGTGTGCTCACTGTGTCCATCGCTGCACCCTTTGCATCCACACTAATGGGGTGAGTGCACAGTGCTCTGTGGACACATTCTCAGGCTGTGTACATGCACCCTTTGGAGACCGTGCATGTAAAAATGAGGATCTGGGTGTTCCTTGAGTAAAGTGCCTGTGTGCTCTATGCTTATAGAGAGCTCCATGGACTTTCAGATTTGGAGAGGACTCCCAAATCCATGTAGTCAGTCCCCTCCTTTTATGTAGGAAGAAATGGATCTCTAGACAAAGTAACTTGGTGGAGGTTCCTTGACAAATTGGAATCCCAGCTGTCCCTTCCTAAGTTCATACCACACCCACCCTGTCCACACACACTCCACTATTGGGACCCCTAGGAGGGTGACACAATCTGGCCTCAGTCTGCCCTGACTGGTGTCTGAAGCTTTCGTGAGCAGGGAATGAGACGTTTGGGAAATGTTTGGATGCACTTATTCCCCTCCTCCGGCCACTACCCAGTACCCACCGACCTGCCCCCGCCCCACACCCTTGCCAGCATTTCAGTGCCCTGAACTGTCTACCTTCTCTTACCATGAATGTTCACCAAGAAGACCCTCACGCCAATCTTCTCATAGGTGGAGCTCAGCTAGAAATGTTGGAGAGGGTTTGGAGGTAGGGAGACAAGAGGGAAGGAATGTTCTGAGTGAGTCTCAAAAGCGATTCACAAAATGTACTTCAGCAGGGAAGCCAAACAAATAAGCACCCCTGAGAGCCTTGGCAGCCCAGGATAAAAATAGAACAAAAGCACACCACTTTTCCCTGGAGTGTTGGCCAAGGGCTTCTCTGGAAAATGGAAATGTGGCTCCGCCAATGTGGCAATGTGGCTCCTTCCTACAGGGCCAGATCTTTTCTTTCAGTACCTGATTCCCAGACTCTACCTTTTCCCCAGTTCTGTGGCTTCAGGCAAAAGCCCCAGGGGAGGACCAAGGTTCAGAGGTGCTAGGGCTTTGACCAGGGCTGGCCTGAATTCCAGTCCAGGCTAGGGAAGCAGGCTGAGGCCCAAGGATGGAGGATTGGAGCCTCTTCGCCTGTTTTCCCTTGGCTGCCTCTGTCTGAACCAACTGTGAGGTTTGCTGACTCCTCACAGAAAGTGGCCACTGATAAGTTATCAGATGGATTAGTTTATTCAAGGTGTCCCGTGGGCTGCCTGTTTGGCCTGAGGGTGTGGGGGACTGATATTATTTCTTCTTTTCTCGGTTGGCTGGAACCGGCTGACTGCTAGAGTGTCAAGATCAGGTTAGGAAGGAAGTAGACCATGAGCTAGGGGCCATGCCGGACTCTACTCAGAGGCCTCTGGGGTGGGTTCTCGGCAGCCTGAGGGGAAACTTGTGATGGCTTCTGCTGGTATGGAGTAGGACAGCAGGGTGTGACGCTTTGGTACCCTTTCCAGAGACTCCTTCTCGGGGTGTTCCGCCCTGCTCTGCAGAAAGCATTCCATCCTGGTCACGGAAAGGAGGGATCCTAAGGAAACTTCAGCCTCCTTGGTGAGCTCAGTTTGGGGAAATGAGGGCCCCAAGGAAGGGCAGTGAAGGGGAGTAGGAGTGGGCTCACGCCCCCTCTCCCTGAGGGCCTCACCTTGGCCAGGGCTTTGATGCCCATCAGGTCCACAAAGCTGACCCCACTCATGTCGAGGATGAGGGTGTGGAAGGTGACGAAGGGTGGGACGCTGGCCAGGGTGTTGCTGGGTTCACCTGTGGACTCAGCAGAGGCAGGTGGCTCACAATGGGTTGCTGAGGCGGTGTCAGGGCTGAAGGTGATGTAGGACACGCTGGCGCTGTTGGCAGGTGTCTGGTTGTTGTTGGGGTCAGTGGGTGAGGTGTTCTCAAAGTCCTGCTGGAGCTCCTGCAGGGAGATGGTCTGGAGGGGTGGGATTGGGGGGTGTAAAGTCAGGACTCATCACATTGATGAAGCTGAGACCAGGAGAGTGGAGGTGGAGGTGGAGGTGGAGGTGGAGGTGGAGAACTGAAGTTGGTTGTGGACAATAAAGGGCCCGAGAACCCCATAGGAAAGACCTCTTCCAAAGCCCCTTCCTTACACAGGGTCTATGAGTTGGGGAGGAGCCTTCCAAGAGAAGTACTAAAGCCAGTGTACTCTCTTCCAGGAGGAAGCCCCTGTGGAAATAACTGAGCATCTTTTTACTTTTGTCCATGTCATGGGAACTCCCATGCCCATGCCAGCCTTTTTTTTTTTCTCTGGGAGCCCCGGTCAACTCACTATTGCCCCCCATCCAGTGTTGTTCAGAGTCCGAGGGCAATGCCCTTTCTTGGCCAGAAAATGAGGAGAGACTATGGGAGTTTCCTGGTTATCCTGGGAACTGGTAACCCCTCACCCATGGAGAAGATTGCCCAGTGGCCATCAGGCTGCTGAGAGGTGGGGCACCAGGGGACAAGATCAGAACGTAGGGGAGCAGGACATGAGGGCTGTTTTTAGATTCAGTTTACCTTGGTCTTCATGAATAGAGACTTCCTCCGTTGTGTGGGCATCTTTATTCCCATCTCATGCTTCTTAAGGTATTTTTTCTTGGCCAGCAATACTTTCTGGGGGTCTACACCTGTCTGTAGGGAGAGAAGCAACTACAGTTTTCAATCCACCCTCTTTGGAGGAGGCATGCTCTTGGCTCCCTGACCCCTTCTGCCCCCATCTTCTGGCCTGGATCTCTGTTCAGCTCCTCTGGTCACTAGAGGACTGGGCCTTACCTTGGTGATGACCTTTCTCCTGAAGATCTCTGAATTAGCAAAGTAGAGAGGGGAGCAATAAGTGACGATCTTGATCCCATGGATTTCCTGGACCTACAGCAGGAAGATTGAGCTTAGGTGGCAGGCATGTCTTTATGGGCAGAGAAAGAGAGAAGGCCATAAGCATGGATTACCCACCCTATTGTAGGTTTTGGGATTCACATAAATGTCAGTGTCCATGATCTGGGCCAGAGCATGGCCATTTCGACTGCATGAAGAATGAAAAAGAAAAACATAAGAGAATGCTCATAGCACATGGACCTGGAAGAATGCTTGGGGCTGGAGGCTGGAGCCAGAGGCAAGGAAGGAGAGGGCCCCTTACTCGTGCCCTGGCTTGTTTTGTTTGTCTTTCCATACTGCAGGCATATGCCTGGTGGCCTGGGGTGGGGCTATAACTAGGGGGTGACATGTAAGCCCTTGACACAGCTCAGAGAAGAGGGATGGAAGTACACAAGCTTTGGTGGCCCTGAGGTCACCATGCCTGGCTCTGAGTTCTCAAGAAGGGTTTCCCCAATGTTTGGCATCTTCCCAGCCCT
>PVIY010017230.1:28897-50000 GCA_004026745.1 Myrmecophaga tridactyla
CCACGTCACAATGGCTTCTTCAGGGTATAGGAAGTCATACGGCCCAACTAATGCCTAAGTCACAGCTGGGTTAGGCTGTCCTCAGGTCTGGAAGCACTTCCGGTGCCAAGCCCAGAAGGAGTAAGGGTGCAGTGGGCCGGTCAGGTGAGTGTTACTTACAACTGGGTCTGGAAGATCACAACCAGCATGGAGAAGGCAACACCCACAGCCACACCATACGGCAGGCTCAGGAAGAAGGAGGAGAGGAAGCTCACCACCCAGACACACTGTGAGGAGAGAGGTGTCAAAAGCAGGCCTGGGGAGAAAGCCCCCTCTTTCAGGAAGTCTTCCTGGATCAAGCCATTCTCTGCTTGCACAGCCTTAGATCCACCCTTTCCTTTTTATTGCATTTTTGTGATGGTTTATGTATTTGTGCTTCAGTTATACTCACTCATTTTCCCTAGATTGAGTGTGGCTCCCCAATCTTACTTGTGTTATTTTTATTTATTTATTTATTTTTAATTTGCATATGGGCAGGAGGCACCAGGGATCGAACTCCAGACCTCCAGCACGGCAGGTCAGAGCTCTGCCTGCTGAGCCACGGCAGCCGCCCGATCTGTGTTATTTTTAACAGACAACCCAGCACATGCAAGAAGGTAGAGTAGCATAATCATAAGAGTATGAGCCTTGGGTCAAAAATGCCTGGGTTCAAAGTTTGGTTTTCTTACTTACTAGCTATGTGAGCCTCAGTTTCTTGATCCACAAAGAGGAATGCTGAAAGGTTTAAAGAGTTAAGGAATGCAGAGGTCCTAGCTTAGTGATAGGCACCAAAGGGTATGCAATAAATGTGAGGTCCCTTTCTCCATGGAATCATGAGCTATGTTTGCACTGATGTGTGCTCCGTGACTGCTTCCTGCCCTGACTGCCTGGTGCCTGGGTGTGTGGGTGGATTACAGGATTGGATGCAGCTTTTATGGTTGTTCCTACAGTCCCTAAGCTCCCCCAAATTCCTTACCTGAAACAAACCAGCCCTGATTCCTGTATAGAATTGCGGTAAAGCTTAACTGAGGCCATAGAAACAGAGCACTATATGGATATGAGACAGTGACTACGGTAGGGAAACTGTTGGATGTATTAAAAGCATATCCTTGAGTTGGGGATTGGGACATAAATTTTTCTCCCAGTCCTCCTCGTCCACTCATTGGGGGATCCCATATGGACCACTCAATCCTCTGACTTAAAGGAGTTTCTACCCTGAACCATGGAGGTGAGCTCCCTCCCATAGAGACAGGACAACCTAGAGGTTTGGAATCTCTAGAGGGTTCAAATCCAGACTTCACAACTTAAACCTGTGTGACCTTTGAGGAGTTACTTAACCTTTCTGAGCCTTAATTTCATCATCCCTAAATGAGGTTAGTAATCTTCTCTCATAGGTTGTGGTGGGGCTGAAATGGAGATAATGGCAATGCATGGTAGCCTTTATTGCTGTCTGCTGGAAGATGCGGTGACGGATGTGACTAACCATAGCAATAAACTCCTATTTGCAGAGTGTTTTATGGTTACATGGTGCTTTCTCATTATGACCTCATTTAATCCTCAGAACAAGTATATGACACAGTCATGACTATCACGCCGATTTACATATGAGGAAATGGAGCTCTGCAGAAGTCTAGTACCTTGTTCAAGACTCTGATCCTCCAACTTTATGTTCTGGGCTTTTACATTTTTAAAAAGTGACATCCCTCTGTCTTTCTGGAGCTATAAATCACAAAAATAATAATAGCTACATTTACTGAGCACAAGATATAATTCAGAAAATGTACTGTTTACTTGGATTATCTCATTTCTTCCTTATAGCAACCATAGGGTTAGGGAGTGTAAAATTCCCATTTCACAGTGAGGGAAGCCAAGACTCAGAGAGGTTAAGGGACTTGTTGTTGGCCACAGAGCCAGTGAATAGTTGAGTTAGGATCTGAACACCAGGGGTCTCAGTCCAAAGCCTAGCGTGGGAACCACTCAGTTATGCTAATTAGGGAACAGCAGATGAGCTGGGTCAGAGTTAGGAGAATTGACATGGCTGGGCGGTGGGGTTGGAGGAGAGGGGGAGGGTTTGGTTGGGCCCCCAGAGGCTGCCCAGTACCTACACAGTCCAGCTTGCTCTTCTTCCACAAGTGGTAGGGGTCAGTGAGTTGCTTGAGGGAGTTCTTGAGGTTGACAGCTATCAGAGCTCCTAGCACAGACTGGGGAAGGAGAACAATGTGCCATGTCACCTGAGGGTATCACTTTCTTCTTGTCCTTCCTACAAACACCTACCCTGAGAAGCCCGGCAGGTCAGAGCTGGAGTTTCAGAACACCTGCCCCTGGGGGAAGCTTCCAAATTTGTGCACTAAGTCTTAGGTTTGGAGAATACAGGCAGTAGAGTCATGGGAGCCCATCACCACCCCTTTCCCTTCTCTGTCCATTCTTCCCTCATCTCTAAATGGCCCCATGCTTAGACCCCTCCTTGCTGGACTACAAGAGCGCCTGGCACTCACAGAGCTTGTCAACACTGGTTGCAGAAAGGACTCCAAATTCCAGAAGACTGGAATTTGAACCCAGCTCTACACTTTTTAGAAGCCTCACTATGGACAACTTTCCTCCCTTATAAAATGGGGAGATTATATCCTACTTTTTCTACATGTTAGGGTTGTCACTAGGATTAAATGTGACCATAACAGTACTTTGTAATCGGTAAAGCAGCAATCGCAGCAGCTCTTAAGGATTCTTTTTATTTTCCACCCTCCACCCCTGCCCCGAGTCTCTTCCTGTCCTCTGCCATGCTCCTGGGCTCTTACCTTTGGGAGAGGGTACAGATAGGACCCCAGGACCAGCATGGTGATCATCACCACCAGGGACACACACAGGCTTGACACCTATTCAGAGTCAGGAGTACAGGGTCGGTGTGCAATTCTTGCTCTGGCTTCATTCCCAATAGGGGACTTTGGGGGAGTGGAGGGTAAGGAGGGGAGAGGAAGATCAGGAGACAGCTGACCTGCCTTGTGGGTATGTGGGGCAATTTTTCAGCTCCCTAGTCCCCTCACTTCCCTGGTACAGAACTACTCACCTGGGATTTTCCTCCAGCTCCATCTACAGCCAGAGTGACCGAGAGAGCACAACAAATGACATGGATTTTAAAGAAGGACCCAAAGAAGTTGCTGCAGCCCAGGGCGATCATCTCCTGCAGAAAGAGGGGCAGAATTAGAGTCTGGAGGTCCAGTGCCAGAGCATGACTATGACGACATGGGGGCATGGGGCCCAAGCCTAGTCGGACATCCAAGCTGGGTGGATCTCGGGCCTAGAACTGGTGCCCAACACTACAGCCTGAACAGCCAGTGGTCAGCGTCTTGGGGACAGGGAAGTGCCCCTCCCCTAGCTGGAATGCAGCCTGCCTCGTATCAAGCCAAAGGGCCCCTCTCTTGGCCCTGTCCCGTTCTGCCCAGCTCTGCCAGGAGTGGCCGGGGCTACCTGGTTAGGATCCACATCATAGCCATGTTTGCTGGCCAGGGTCCGGCCCATGGCCAGGTTGATGACGTAGCCCACGATGGCCAGAGAGAAGGCGGTGCCAATCATGTCCTTCCACTGTGAAACCACAGGCAACACCGCAGTGGGGAACCTGCCAGAGAGCCAGAGAGAAGGCAGGGCCCAAGGGCGTGAGGAGCGGGAATGCAGCTCAGTCCTTTTCCAGGCCAAGGGGACCGGGCCCTATGTGATGGGGTCTTGGCATAAATCATCTCCTCAGTACAACCCGCTGGGGTAGGTACCATCACCTCTGCTTAGAGAGTGTAAACAACCTGTCCAAGGTCACAGAGCCAGGAGGAGGTAGGGCCCGGTTTGTTTAAGCCCAGATCCTGGACTCTCTACACTTGTGGCCCACAGACCCTTTCAGGACTGCGGCAGTGCCATGGGAGCCTCCCTCCCTCGTCCTCTCCAGCTCTACAGGGCAAGCGTTGTCCCCTCCTCCTAGGGCCCAGCATGGTGCTTGGGATGGAGCAGTTGTTTGGTAAATTCTGTTGACCCTAATAGCTTCTTTTCCACTTGGATAAAAAGAGCCAATGCATTAGAGCAAGGCAAGGAACTAGCAAGGGGCTCACCAGAGAGGCTTTGACTGAATAGCGTGGTTTCTAATGAGACTTTGGTGGGGGGTGTGGCAGTTAAGACGAAGCTTTCATCAAACAGCCCGCATTGCTAGAGGTGTGGCTTTTCTTCATAACAAGGAATAGCAAGAATGCACATCTGCCCAGAATCATGCAGTTTATAATGCACTTGCATAGAGCTCATCTCATCTCAGTCTCGTGGAGCCCAGCCTTGGGGGGGAGTGCTGCGGGGGGTTGGGCCTGCGGCCGGGACTCACCCGTGTTGGATTTCCCCCACAATCTGCATGTGGTACCTTTGGGGCATCTTACAGCTCCCAGAGACAGCTGTCGCCACCACCACCTGCAAACCCCAAGGGGGAGAATGGGGATTGGCCCTGAGTCGGCTCTGGGGAGGGTGCTTTTTTAGGCCTCCCTTTCCCTGGGGGCCCAATCCCCACTCCCCTGCCTTCTTCGGGGGGCACTGCCGGAAGAGAGGAAGAGTGGAAGCCACATCCAGGGGGATGGATGGAATCAGGCCCGACTTCCTGCTTCACTGGCTGCCAGTGGGGGCTGGTGGGGATCAGCCCTGACTGGGAGCTGGATTCCCCTCTCAGTGCCTCTCCGCCCTGGCCCCTCAAGACCCCAGCCCCGAGCCAGGCTCTTACCACAATCATCTCCGTGGGGATGGGGAAGCGGATCCTGTGCATGTAGCGAGTGTTGAGCTCCTTCACCAGCACCAGGAAGGCCCCGCTGATGAGGGCGAAGACCAGCGAGGCAATGTTGGTGCGGGGGAGGTTTTTGCAAATGTCAATGAAGGTCTGGGGGAGAGAGCACCACACTCACAGGCTCCCACCCCTGCTTCCCATCCTCTCCCCGCCCTTGGGTGCCTGACCCAGAGAAAGGATGCTAGTGAAGCTTGATGGAGGCACAACCAAAGCAGAATTCAGACTCTGCTCCTGAGCATTGTCCCGTCTGCTGCCACCCTCCCCCAAAGGGCACAGCAGGAGCTCATGCAGGGATGGGGAAGCTGATTCCCCTTCCCTTCCCCTAGATCGAAAAAGAGGAATGAATTCAAACTAAAGGAGGGGGGATCAAGATTAGACATAAAGAAGAACTTCCCAGGCAGGGAGGGGTTGAGGCCCTGGAATGGGGAACTGATGGAGGATGTACATTGTATTTCCTGTAGGGATTAAGTACAGAGAACCTGGGCAAGACCTCTAGGTCATGTGCTTGACTCTTCCTCCCAAGGTGGGAACCCCCTCCAATTGCTCTCTGAGGAAGCGAAGGGTCAGCCAGCCCTTGCTTGAGGATGCTTCGCCATGAGGAGCTCACAGCTTCTTCAAACGACAAACCCTGTCTGCATGTCTGCCCAAACCCCTTTGTATTCACAGAGGTGCATTCCCAGACTCACAAAGACGATGGCCCCCGGGCCTGCGTATGGGGGAACAGTCAGCCCAAAGATGTACTTTAGCACCGAGACGAGGATCTGCAGGCCGGCGGCCGTCATGAAACCCCGGATGAAGGACTCAGAGAGGTAGATGGCTACGAAGCCGAACTGCACGAAGCCCAGGCCCATCTTAGAAGAGGATGTGGGGGAGAGAGGGAGGGAAGGCATGTTGGGCTAGCAGCTCTCAGAGCCTGCCTAACCCGAACCCCAAGCTGGAGTTCCATGCATCCCTGGGAGAGCAGTAGCTCTTAGGAAATGAGCTTTTCTTTAACCTTGCCTTGAACTTCTCCTACGTCCCATGTGCCCTGCCATCAGACCTGTAGTTCCTTTGGGGCACAGTCCTCCCTGTCACTTCGCCATCCTGGCTTCAGTTTCCTTATCTGTAAAATGAGTCTAGGCCTCCTCCAGTTTATCCTCTCTCAGCAAATGACGCCCCCATCCAACCAATTGCCCAACCAAACACCTGGGAGTCATCCTACCGCCTCCCTCTCTTTCCCCTCCCACACCCAGTCTACCACCAAGCCCTGTTGATGCTGATGGCCAAATGTTCCTTAAATCCACACCCGTGTCCCTCTTCACTGCCACCTCCTGGTCTGGGCCCCTCTGCCTCGGTTCTAATCCACCTTTCAGTCCATCATCTTCTCTGCTGCCTCAATAATTCTTCAAAACAATCTATCTGATCCAAATCTGCAGACCTGAGACATCACGTCTGCCCCCTGCCTACCTTTCCCTTCCCCTTTCCCCTAAGGCCCTCTGCCTTCCAGCCACACCGAACTCCTCACCATTCAGGTCAGATCGCCCCTCTCAGACCTCAGAGCATTTGGGTTCTGTTCCTTCTGCCTGGACCGTCCTTCCACACTGTATTCATTGGGCATTACTTAGCTTCTACTCATGCTTTAAAACTCAGGTCAAATGTCATCTCCTCTCTGAGGCCTTTCCTGACCTTCTCTTCTGCATTCCAACAGCTATTTGCTGGAACGCAGAAGAGAACAGCCCTGCTAGGCTGTGAGCTCCTTGAGAACTGGGACTCTTTCTTATTTATCTTTGTTTCCCCAGGGCTTCACCTAGTTCCTGGCACTGTAATACAATCTAAGAAAAGCCCCACAAAAGTCCATGAACTGAATGAATGAGTAAATGACTGAAAGGTGCTCTCTGAGACTGCTTCCTGCTTTTGCATTCTATCATACTGTACTTCCCTCTACAAAGCCTAGCAGAGCTTTCTGCACGTGGAAGAAGCTCAATTTGTATTATGCAGCTGATGTTGTGGCTTGGAGCAGAGGAGGCCAGAGGGGGACGAGGGCTGTTAGAGTGACTCAGTAACGTGGAAGCGTAAGAGGGAACAGAGGGGGAGCCTGTGCTGGCAGAGAGAATTGCTGGGCACTGGAAGAATTGGTGGACAAAGGCTGTGGGTCTTTTTGACAGGCTCTCAGCTTGGAGCGGTTGGATCAGGCAGGGATGCTGGTCTTACAGCCCTGCCTGGAGGTGGGTGAGCAGATGCTCCAGACTTTTCAAGGTCCTTTTCTGGCCCCGGGAATGGGAAAGAGGAAGGAGGTGGAGCACTATGTCTGCTTTAATATCAAAATAACCTGGGGCTTTGATGCAGGGGCAGGGTGGTGTGGTGCCCCCCCGAGGCTGGGAGCTGGCAGGGATGGGGGCTGCTGAACCCCTCACCTGGATGACGGCAGTCAGGCAGGCTAGCGTAGCCGACACATGCAGCCTCTCCGCCTCCATGGCCGCCGTGTCCACGAAACTCTCGTTGGTGGCATTATTGAAGACCCGGAATTTCGACTCTGGAGCCAGCTGCAGACAGATGTTACCCACCAGGATGCTGATAACTGCAAAGGTACCTGTGGTGCCCCACCCGGCCGGCACAAGTCAGAGGTTTGGTTCAGGCCCATGGAAAACAGAAAGGGGCCCACGAATGCTCCAACCCCCAAGGTGATGGGTCCCCATGCCTCCCGGGCTCCTCTCCAGCATGACAACCACCATTCACATCTCTCCTCGATCTACGCTTTCCAAAGGGCTTTCACCTCAAACGTTACTATTATCTCATTGGCTACCTGAGGAAGTGGGCTTCCAAATACAAACAGAGAACTGGAAACCAAGTGTGGTGACCAGCCCTTTGTTCCATCTCCCTTGGTACAGAGAGCACCGCATGTCTCTACAGTGGACCGCAGAGACCAGCCTGGGAGTTGGGACGGTGACCTCTCACGTTGGTTTAGCACTTTAAGGCATTTAGCCGTGTTCCATTTAGCCTTCCCCAGGGCCCAAGGAGGGAGGAGGCAGAGCCGTGGGACTAACTGAGCTCACAGAGGCTCAGTGGCTTCACCAAGGTCCCAGCAGGCTGGACCTGACACTCACAGTGACATTCCCTTCAGGACTGAGCAACACCACCTCCAGGTACCCCCTTGCCGTGCCACTGTCCTCACCTTCCAGGGCATCCTGCTCACCAGGAGGGGAGAGGCCTTACCTGGCACCATCTGGTGCACACTCCCCAGGAAGAAGTAGGGCAGGAGGGGGAAGAAGGAGGAGTAGAGGCCATTGACTGCAGGAAGGTTGGCCAGCAGAGCGAATGCCATGCCTGAGAGGACACAGAGGTGGAAGACTCAGGGGCACAACCAGGTGATGGAGGCCACAGATGAGAGGGTGTGGGTGGGGAGGGAGACACAGCCTAGCTGAGGAAATCTCTCACCTTGTGGGACCTGGATGGATCCACCACTGAGTCCACCGAGCAGGTCAGGGATGATGTAATCTTTGATCTTGTACTTGGGGAGCCAGGAGAGAATGGGGAGAAGTCCGAACACCACGGTTTTGATCTTGGCCGAGGAACATCTGGAGGGGGAGAGAGCAGGTTTCCATGCAGCACTCCTCGCTTGGACACTTTCGTTGGGGTGGGATTATATTATCCTGTTCCTGGTAATTCATTCATTCATTCAAAATTCATTCAAAGTTCAGGTATAACACTGAGGACCCACGCTGTCCTGTATGCCAGGGATATTGAGAAGAAAATCCAAGAACTTTCTCTTGAGAGTCTGTCAACACACCCCGGGCATCAACTGCAGGTCATCTGACCTCTGGCTGTTCTTCTTGTGAAGTCTACAAAACTTGGTTTCAAGGTGTGTATCTGGGGGTGGTTTAGCCTTCTGAGATATCCAGTCCACCTCCCAGCTCAGATGGTGTTTCTCCAGGAAGGGTTTCTCTGAATCTCTGCACAGGTGCCACTTGCTTGGAATCCCGCAGCTCTGTGTGTGCCCTGTATTGTTACCACTTGCTTTTTTTTGCTGTCTCTACGACAAGACAGCAAACTCCACCATGGTGAAAAATGTGTTTCTTTTGTATGTCTTTGTATATCCTGTGCCTCACACAGGAGTGCTTAGTGAATATTTGCAGAATAAATGGATGGATAAATAAGTGAAAAGATGGATTGGTATTGAAACTCAGTCTGAGTGGGATTTGCTGCCATTTTTCTTAGAAATTCCCCCCAAATGATGTTTCCATTGTCCCTACAGGGAGAGCCTCCACTGACTTGCCTTCCTTTATAACTCCAGTACCTGAGTTCTTTCCCCTCTTATTTCATTGGCAGGGAGGGAAGAATGGAAGGCTCGTTCATTGGTGAACATAAGGTGGAGAGAGTTGATCCCTTCCCTGTTTGTTGAACACCTTGGGGTCCTTTCATAAAAACTCAGGAACAGTAGAAATAAGGGCCTACAACTCAACCCAAGGGTGACAGCCAGTGACTGATGACTGGAAGGTGGGAGGTTAGGTAGGGGGGCATTTGCTTTTCTTGTCCCAGATGAAGGGACTCAAATATTTAGGCCCCATCTGGTGACTCACTGGCTTTCTCTGATTAGTTCTCTTTTCCTGCCTGACACCTATTCCTGCTCTTTGCTGTTGCTCAATAGTAGTTTCCCTGAGACTGGGTCCCCTGGATGTCACCCAAGAATGAAACTAACACAGACAATGCTTTGTACCCTGTGAAGTCTGGGCAGAGATTTTCTGCTCTCATCGACACTCTGTGCAATGGCATCACCATCACTGCCTGGCTACCTGGTCTCTTCTAGGGCTGATGGGTGCCTATCCTACCCTTGGGATGGTGGAAGGGGAGTTAGACTGGTGGTAAATAGCTTAAAGCATTTCTAAAATCTTGTCCTAAGAGAAAATCAGCCTTAAAGGGCTCTCTCAGGGTTCTTTTATTTATTTATTTTGCTTCCTTTTTTGTGTGCATTAGGGAGAACTGAACGTTAGAGTAAGAGAAACAACATAATCAGGGGCTAGCACAGGCCCAGACTTACTTGCAAGCCTGTCATATTTTGGGCAAAGAAATTTGAGGACAAAAAGAAAAGCTGGAAACAGATGCCAAACAACTATACAGAGGCCATAAAGAGGGAAGTAGAAGGAGGGATTAGCTTTCTAGACATTTATCCACTCATTAGATAATTATTTATTGAGAACCTTTGTGTGCCAGGCACTGTTCAAGGCTCTCATGCCAGCCAATAGGAATTGTCCATCCCCTACATCCCTTCATAGCTTTCATCACCCTAAACTTTTAGGACAACCACAGATGCCCCCATCCCTCTAGCACAGAAACAACCCAAACTGAAACACTTTGGGCGCAGAAGCTGGCAGAGTCCACCCATCTGGAGAGCACGGCTGTGGGCACAGAGTCTGGACACTGGGAAGCCAAGCACTAGGCTGTAGCTGGGCTGAGACGGAGCCTCCCAGGAGAAGCAGGGTTGGGCCACGCTTCCAGTCAAGCCTCAAGTGGGCGACTCTCCAGGTCTGAACCTGTCCCGCCTGCACCCCTACTTCAGCCATTGCCATGACCTCAATCCGGGTAACTGAATCAACTGCTCCCCCAGGGGAGTGAGGGCGCGCGAGCCAGCCCACAGCACGGGCTGAATGAGGTCTGCCAGAAGGCTGGGTGGGGGGGGGGGGGGCGGAAAGCAAAGTTCACAGCCTCAGGCTTCTGGGGTGTGAGTGAAGAGCTCCTTGTGTGGCCCCTTCCTTAGAGGCAAGGTCTCACCAGCCAACCTCTCAATCCGGGAGAGGAATGGTTGCGTCAGGGATCTGAGCATAAAGAGGTGCTAATAGGACCTCATCTAGGTCCCCTACAAGACAGCCTTGGAATTTAGGGCAGCCTTTGGATATTTTCTGGTTCAGGAACATCCTAGAGGGAAGAGGACAAAGGGCATGGGGTGGTGGTCGTTCCTGTTTTCCTTGGATGAGAAGGGGAGCTGACTTTGAAGTAAAAACCCTGGCATTCCCTGCCCTGCCATGTTGTAGCATGCCTGTCTACAGCTCTCTTAAAAACCCCAGAGAGTCTTGGGTGGACTGAGAATGTGGGAGATCCCTCATACAGGGGCTTGGGGAGGATTTATAATCCTTCTGAAGCCGTGGGTAGTTCTTTCTCCTACCCCCGTTCTCCCTGGGTGGGGGGTGGGGGGTTGTGTCTCAGTAAAGATGAGGCTACAGGATCTTAAATTCCAAATTCAGAACCTCATCTGTTCAGGGCCTCCCCAGCTCCTGTCTTAGGGATACCTAAGTGCAGGGCCGCATCCTGGTGCAGAGAAGATTGTGGTGGGCGAGGAGGCGGGGTGGGGAGTTGGGGACCAAAGGAAAGAGGAATCTGGGCTCTGGACCATGTTACCTGAAGGCATTGCGAAGTTTCTCTCCTACTGGGTACGTCCGGTCCTTCTTGTCAAATTCATCATCGAAGAGGGTGAGAGAGTATGCGGCTCTGTCTACCACGTAGCGGGGCCTGGGCTGGCTCATTTCTGGGGCATTTACGAGCTTTGGGAGAAGCAGAGTAGTGGAGAGTGAGGGAGGCATCCCTCCCCAGTGCCAGCTCAGCCTTCTCCGTCTGGTCCTTGTTGCAGTCGTTTTATTCTGGTCTTCCCCGCCCCCATCCAAGAAGGTGCCTCCCTTCCCTCTTTCAAGTCTGTCCACTAGACTCACTGCTTCTGGTGGCCTTCCTTCCCAGGGATGGATGATGCACATACTCGCTCTGGCTGTTTTGTTTGGCGCCCAGCACGTGGCTGGCACCTCAGATCTGTGACATCACCATCACCCCCGCCGAATAGCAGGCAAAATGGAGGTGGGAGTTCAAGGGCAGGAGTCACAGCTGGTGTCAGCTTGTTGAGCTTATTCTCCACTGGACCCCTGGTGCCCCCCAACAAGCCAATCTTTGTCCCCGGACCTCAGTTTCCCTTGCAGAAAGATTCATACCAGTCAGCCAGTCAGCTTGGAAGAAACAGAAAACAGTCTGCCTGGAGGCAGGGGAATAGCCGAGGTGACATCAGGAAGACCCTTCCTGCAAGAGGTCTCAGACTTCACCAACAGATTTCCCCAGGGGGACAATGGTGTTTGGGGAAATTGGGATGGTTTGCCTCCAGCTGTTCTCCCATGGCTTCCTGTGCCCTAACATTTCCCCCACCCTTGTGTACTGGTGTCTCTCTCCTCCTCACTTTTTGCGCAACCTTGCTGACGAGCCGGAGCCCAGACGGACAGAGCTAAGTGCCAGGGCTCCTGAGGCCCAGAGGAGTTCCCTGCAGGAATCTTTTCCTTCTTCTCCAACCTCTGGTCCCGCCTCATTCCCTGCCCCCCAGGGCTGGGATAGCCCACCAGAGGAAGGAGAGAGAGGAAAAGAAATGGGGCAGGCTTAGAGGGAGGATTATGTTGGGGAGGTAAGGAGTGTGAGGTGGCTGTGGCCAGTTTGGAAAGAGATTTCAGATGGGGTTGAAGGTAAGTAACCCCACAGGGGGTAGGGAGACTTCCTGGGGGGAGAACCGGGGTGCGGCGTGGGGGGAGGTTAGCGATGGGGAGCAGCCTCCTGTATGGAGAGAGATAGAAAGAACATTAATTAAGGGTTCAGGAACCTGGATTCTAGTACTGGCTTTACTGGAACAGGTGACATTACATCTATACTGACTGCTCATCAGTAAAATGGGGGTGGCATACCTAGCTCACAGGGTTGGTGTGAGAATCAAGTGAATCAGTGGGTGAGAAAGGGTTACATAAAATGTTAAGAATGATGCAAGGATAATTGTTATTAATAAGATTGTACTCAAGTTGAGTAGGTCAGTGTGGTCTATTCCGTTCATTTGGTCTTGGGACCTGGAGGCCCACAGAGAACTCTAAGCAAGGGCTGGGAGCCTGGAAAACCCCACAGATGCTATTCAAGCTGGACAGGAAGGTGGGGGATGAGCCTATCCACGGCACCTGTGCCCAGCCCAGTGCCTGGCACTTAATACGTACTCAATAAATGCTTGTTGAATGAATCAAGTGATGTTTTGAAGCAGACATGGGCAGCCTGCCATGTGTGACATTTCAGTGGGAGAAGTGAGAGGCAGAGTGGCGTAAGGGAAACAGCACAAGTTTTGGAGCCAGAATGACCTGGATCCAAAGATTCAGTTTCTTCATCTGTAAATGGGGATGATAACAGTCCTGCAGATTGCCATGAGGATTAAATGAGATCACATCGCTTTTCATATGCATCCAATAAATGGTAACGGCCATTATTACTATGATTAGGAGGGGAGGGTGCTTCCTTCCTCTTGGAGGAACTACTCAGAGGCTTCCAGCCCTTCATTCTCCTGGGGAGGTAGGGTGGCCTCGTTCCTCTGTCCTACCCTTTCTAGGGTCCGCAGGATCTGCCTTTCCAGGTGGTTTGTATGGTGGGTCCCTTGGGAACAAGTGGGGAATGTGACCCTGCAGAGGAATCCAGAGCTCCAGGCTTTGCTTCAGAGAAAGACCATGGTTTGGGAAGCCTATCCCAGGCCACGGAACATATCACTCACAAAACAAAAACAGCCAAAAGCTGCAAGTGGGCTTGAATCAGCAGAAGGGAGCCTCCTGGAAGAGGGAGTGCTGGAGATCCTGCACGCCACCTGGCAGGAGTTGATCCCTGAAGTACCTTCCCAGGCTGCTTTCAAAGGCTAAAAGCTCTAGCAGTGCATGCATTGGGTAAGGGGGTTGCTAAGACTGGAACCCTACCAACCTAGACCCCCTCCTAACTGCCCATTTCATGATTGGTACCTTTCTTTCCATCACTGAGCTCCCCCGCCTCTACATTCAGCTGTTGATCAAATCCGATAGCTGTTTCCCTCCGAGGCTTCTCCTGTCCATCCCCGCCTCCATACCACATTTCTATCCTATCACCATGGCCCCAGTCTGCTCCAGGCTTATCGCCTCACACCCAAATGATTGCAGTAACTTTCAACTGATTTCCCCAGCCTCCAGCTCTGGTCCCTCCAATCCAGCCTACACTCCCTGCTGAGAAACCTCAGCTTTCCTCATTGCCAGGAGGATCAAGCCCAGACTCCTTATTTTGCCTTTCACCATTTGGCCCCTTTTGGTAGATTCGGTAGATTTGCCAGCTGGAACCTTCACACCTTCCGGGATAGTTTGGTCAGCATCCCCCAAATAAGCTTTGCTCAGTTCCACTTCCAGGTCTTTGTTCACACTTTCCTCCTTGCCTGAGATTGACTCATCTCTATCCTTCTAGACCTGCCCATCCATAAGGCAGGTTTGGGTTCTTCCTCCTCCTCCTTCTCCGCCTTCCCCTCCTCCTCCTCTATGAAGCCCTTCCTGCCTACCCCGGCCCTGAAGAATTTCTTTCTTCTCTGGTCTCCTTTAGCAGGTATTGTTAGTACTTCTCCAGCCTGTATCTAGTGCCTGCTTTAGCCATTCCCGATTGTCACTTCTGGGGAAGGGAGGGAGGAGAGGGGGACATGTGGTGGAAAAAACTTCAGAGGGCAACAGGGGAATGATTCAGGATGGTTTCTAACCATCTGGGCAGGTTTCCCTGCAGATGGGTGGCTAGATACTAGGGGAGTCTCCCTCACACAGGTGAGCAGAGGACGAAGGCTCCCTTGCTTTACTGGAATACAGAAGGTCTCCCTTTTCCCGGCCACCATTCCATTCCGGAGATAGGATGTCAGAAGGGAGAAGGATCTAGGACCTTTCAGTAAACTATTGAGTTTATCCTGCACAATAAAAAAGAATCCATAAGCAGGTCGGACTCACAGAAAAGTCACAGGACTTTTTGTCTAGAAGGGGACTTGCAGACTGTGCTAGTCCAGTCCCCTCATTTTACAGATGAAGAAGCTGCGTCTTAGAGAGAGGCAGGGTGGGACTTCAAAACAGGCCTTGGACTCTAATTCAGGTCCCATTGGAAGGAGCCCTTCCGGGGACAATGCCGGTCCCTGATATCTGGGGTGGTCCCCTGAGTGACGTCCAGTTTGCCCCTTTCAGCCCATCCCGGCGCCCTTGCTGTCCCAGTTCACGAGACAGACTTCTGGGTCCTGACTCTCCTCTCAAGGGCTGTAATCTACAGCCCACAGGAGTGGCCACAGCTCCTGGTGAGGAGGTGTCCTTGCCATACTTCCTAATTCCAAGACTAGGGGTTGATGTGGGGTGGGGCTTAGAAGGGGAGGTTACTTCATCCCAGCCAGTCCTTCAGGTCATGGGGCAGGCGGGGGGGCTGGACAAGGCGGAAAAGGGAGAGCCAGCGCGGTGGGTGGGCCCTGCCTGTTGTAGACGGTTCTCCAAGGGGGGCTTGGGACCCCAGGGACCCCCACAGAGGGCTCCTCACCATGTTAGGTTAAGGGTGGGAGGGTGAAAGAGGGAGCAAGAAAGGGGGAGAGGTATAGGGAATGTGAGCACTTGATCCCTAGTTAAACAAACACATGGGCCTGCTGAGTGATGTCAGCATCACTGAGAAACCCAGCCAAGGGCTCTGTTGCCTTTTTAGGCACCTTGCAGGTGTGTATGGGGAGCCCTGCCTCACATCAGACAGTGTCCGCCCCTCACCATCCCGCCATCCCTCCCCCGCAGCAGGGAGTAATAGCAGGTGCCATGTGACAATATCAAGGAACAAAAGGGTGACCCTGCCACCCTCCCCCACTATAGAGGAAAGGAGGGGCAGGTCCTGAAAAGCTGGAGAGACCTGGGAGTGGGTGGTGCTGGGGGGTGGTGCTGTGGGGCTTAAGGAAAGGAGACAGAGAGAGAGAGAGAGAGAAGGGAAGGCAGAGGGTAGAGAGGTGGGCGCTATGGACAATTCCTAAGGCTTGGCATGACATTGGGGTCAAAACTGGGGCAGAAGGGATCCAGGGGCTTGTTGAGCTGAGGATGGGGGTGGGTGGTGGAGAGGAGGGGAGACAGAAAAGGAGAAAATGGGTTCTGGAGAGAGCGTAGAACTGGAGAAGACCTTCTCCTGGGCTTCTCCATAAACTCTCATCAGAGTCCTAATTCCCCCCACAATGAGCTCTTGCAAAAGAAAGCCCAGTGATCACGCCTCCTGATCATTTTTCTGACTAGAGTTTATCAATATTAGCAGAGATGGGCTTGGGCTAAGTGCCTGAGTTCATGAATGGAAAATCTCGGAACAGGTGTCTGGCCATGGTACGTGCGCAATAAAAGCTGATGGTATTATTCCTTTTATTCCTGTCCCTCCAGAGGATTCTTTTCCTTGCTCCACAGTGTCAGGCAAGTCCCTCTGCCTTACTTCCTTCTCCCAGGTGCCCTGTGTCTTCCGTGCCCTATACTCTTGTGCTTCCACAATTTCCCAGGACTAGTGAGAGGTAAGGCAGGAAATCACTTTAGAAGAGAGCAGGACATCTGGGGAGCTCTGACCGGGGTTCTGCTCAGGTGTGGAGGTGCTCCTGTCACTGTGGCACATGCTGACTTTGTCCCCCAGCCCTGCTCATGGCATGGGAGTGGGGGGTGGGTTCTTTGACGCACGTGTGCCAGGCACGGGCCCTGGCTTGGCCAACCCACCCTGGAGTCCTTATCACTGGCCCCAGCCTGGGCGATTACTGCGTTCTGGGGAGAGGAAAGTCACTTTGAGGTTTCCCCTTTACTCTAGCTGCTGCCTGCAGGCTGCCTCCCTGCCTCATCTGGGCTGGGAACCACAGGGAAAGAGCAGCCTCTGAGTGGCCCAGGTATGGGATAAGAGGGGTAAGAGAGTCTCCAAGGCATTTTATAGTCACCTTTCTTTCTAATGACCCCATATTTCTTGGGCAAACCTCCTGCCCCCTCTTATCCCAGACTAATTTTCTCATCAGTAACACAGTGGGGGCAGGGGTTGAGAAGTCCCTAAGGTGCCTTCCCACTCTCTGTTCCAGGGACTTGGGATGGACTGCTACCATCCCCCAGCTCTGGACATCTATCTCCAAGCCCATTCCTCTCTCCCTCGCTGTTTACCCTGCTGGGGACAAGTGGAGGGGTACATGGGTGGATGGGTGCTGGGTTGAGGAAATAAACTCCAGCAAAAATAATTAAACCCAAACCTTGAAAAGCACCTTCCAACAGTGAGACCTAAGCAAGGTCATGGGGCTCCTGAGACAGACACTTAAGATTAGACTCCTGAAAGTCTTTAAGGAAGCCAGGGTTAGCCTCACTTGGAAGCAGGGAGATGGGCAAGGAGACCAGTGAGAGTCTGGCTGTCCTGGAAGCCAGGTCAAAGTCTAGGGAGGCATCAGGTGAAGACCGACTCTCCTTGAGGAGGTAGCCCTGCAGCTTCAGTCATCCAGAGGCTGAGCCCCTCAGCCTCTGGAGCGTTGCTCTGTATTGTGTGGGTTCCCCATTCCCTCAGGGAGCTGGATGGTAATCAGATAGACTCTAATCATTTGTTTCAGCTTGACACACGCTCATTAAATACCTGCTATGTGCCAATCCATGAAAGGACATAAGGAGATAAAGAAGGCTCTGGCTCTGGCCCCAGGATTTTATACAAATGAGGACCAGAGCATCTGGCTGGCTCTGAGAACTGTCCGGAGGGCCATCCTGGTGGTGGAGATGGTGAGTGTGCTCATCTCCGTGCTGCCCAAGGAGGGTCTTGCCAGCTTTCTGAACACTAGGGTGGAGGAGAGGGAGTGGGGAAGGTCACGAGGCTCTGGGAGAAGGCTTGTCTATGTGAGTGAGCCATCCAGGAATGAAAGTCCTCTCTTGGCCTGCTCTACTTGTGTGACTTTGCCACTCTGAGAGGCACCCGCCCTCGAAGTTAGTCTTTGTCCTGGTGCTAGGTCCAATGGGGCCAAGTTAAGTGGGGTGTTTATTCTAGAATGACAAACATTGCTCTTGGCTTAGGCTGGGGGCCCTGTGGGCTGACTTTGAGGAATGGGGGCACTGCCTGAGGGTGGCTTGGGGCCCCTCAGAGCTGCAGGATGAGGGGCTAGAAGACTGGGAGCCAGTAGGGTTGGCTCGTCATTCATCATCTTGGCCCAAGCCCTTCTGTCTTGAATCATTTGCCTGGGAATCAGGCCCCTTGGACTGTGCTACCCACTGCCTCACAGACAGGTGATTCCCTACTAGCCTTCTCCCTCTCTTAGGTTTTCCTTCCTGTCACCTCTTCTAAATTGCTAGAATTAGTGGGAAAAACAGGATTCCGTGCAATCCATGCTTATGCCCAAGCTGGTAAAGAAGTGAATGAGTGAAGTAGGATGTCTGAGGGTCAGCAGGAGATATAGAAGCTGATAGAGCAGGCTGGTGAGCCAAACATTAAGAGATTTCTGCTTTGGACACTTGAAAGGAAAGGGGAGAGATGCAGCCAGCAGTTCCAAAGGCTGGCGCTCTGAGGAAGGTCCAACATGTTTGCTCTTTCTTTGCCCTGGACGTCCTTACAAAGGAGCTAGTTGTTTTGCCTCAATCTGTTTTGGGGTCTCGGTGACTCTCATCTACCAGAGCCTCCTTCCCACAAGCTCCCTTCAGCCTCCAGCCTTGCAGCCAAGGTTCTTATATAGAAGTGAGGACCCGGTGGGCTGGCTCAGAGGTGAAAGGCTGGGGGGCTGCCCTCAGACTCAGAGGCCCGAGCGTCCTCTCCACTTGTGCAAACAGCCCACCCCCACGACCAGCTGCCTCCTGTTAGCCCTCTCTCAGTACTCTTGGTGTCCGCCCTCTTCAAAGGATGACCCCCAGCCCCTTGAGGTGGGCTGGGTGGGGCTTACCGGTGGGTGAGCAGAGTTGGGCTGGGCAGGGAGCAGGCAGCCGAAAGGTGTTCCAGAGGTGTGCACAAGGGCTCTGCTCAAATAATGCAGGGAGGCGTTTATAAATAACTTTACCTCAGGGCTACGGGGTGAGCCTGGGTCTCTGATTGGCTCGGTGGGGAAGTGGTTTTGAACACTACACCATAGCTAAGCCTGAGGAGATAGGAAAAGGAGATAAGGGAAAAAAGGTCCCAAATGAACAGCCCTTTTTTTGTTTTACCTGGGGAGCAGGGCTGTTTGATGGGAGCTTGGCACTTCCTAAATCCACCCTGAAGACAATAGGTCACATTCAGTTGGGCCCCTGCCCCGCAGGCTCCCCCAAGGCAGCCAGCCGAGACAGACGGACAGGATGAGGCAGGCTCCTTTCTGAGCTGCTGTCCTGCTGCTTATGGGGCTGGGGGTCAGGCCGAATGGTCTCTTGGACAATGAACCCCATTGAGGCCACCTTGATAGGTGGGATCTTGGAACTGCTTTCTTTGAAGATTGGGGAGCAGGGGTGGGTGGGGGCAGCAGGATGAGCCCTGTCTGGGAGGCACTGAGGGCCGGTGGGAGGTTTGGGGATGCCTTGGAGACCTGGTTCCCAGTCCTGTCCCTGACCTCAAGTCACTTGCAAGCTCTGTGCATTGGTCTAGTCATCAAAGCTATGGGGAAAGTAGTCATTGCCCTTCTCACTTCCCAGCTAGGAAGTAGGGGTCTGGGATCTGGTCAAGGAGCTTAAGAAACTGGACTTACAACAATTGTATGTAAGGTGACTTTAAGGCTAGCCAACCTCCAATTCACAGACCTCTGCTACTGCCAAGAATTAATGTCCATTAATGTCCTCCTGGGCTGTGGTTCTGCTAGAGCTACTGTCTGCCTTCTGGGTTTGAATTGCCTGTCCGTGTCCAGGGTGCACTTGGAAATGAACCTCAGAAAGCAGTTCTGGTGTGGATGGGCAGGTAGGGGACATTTTTCGATATATCTCCTGGGTGGGGGTTGAGTCCCCACCTGATGCCAGGCATCCCTTCCTTCAGGACATCTGGGGCAGCACTGCCCCTGCTCTGAATTGTGTCCCCCACTTATCCAGAAGGAAACAGGGGCTCCAGAGAGGGCTGGGGTTGGAATCAGTACAGGGAGCTTCAATAATACACTCCTTATAGTTGGGGTGAAAGTCTCCTCGGGGAAGTGAAATGAGTTAGCACATAATAGGGACTCAGTAAATGTTTATCGAATGAATAAAAGAATGAATTATCTGCCTGCCCAACCCAAGGGATGGTTTGCAGATGCATTGTTTGTGGGGACTTGGGAAACACCCAAGTTCACTCAGAGTTGTCTGGGTGTAGCCAGGAGCCTAGACTTAACTGAAAAACCCAGAATGTGAGGGACGTAAATATGCCCTGCTTCCTGCCGAGGCAAGGATATGTGCTGGACCCTTCCACAGGGAGCTCCTCCCAAGGCCCCTACTCTAGCTTAGCCGCCCTGTTACCCATTAATTCCCATGGCAGTGACCTCTGCTCCACCACCCTAACACTGATCACAAGTGTGTTAATTATATGTTCAATTGTCAGTCTTTCTCACAAGACAGTGAACCCCATGATGTCTGCCTCGTTCACTTAGCATCTAGCTCCTTGCCCAGTGCCCAACACTTGGTAGGAGTTCAAGATGCATTTATGGAGTCGATGAATGATTGCATGATGCAGTCTTTAAATGAAGCAGAACCAGAGGGCAAGAATTTGTCGATGCATTGCCAGCATTGTCCAGTGGCGTGTGTAGCCTGACCTGTTCTACACTTTGGCCGTGCAATTCCTAGAAAGCAGATGAATCATCAGGCTTTCCCTATAGAGGGTGAGGGTGGCCTTCGAGATGAAACAACAAAGTCCCCTTGCTGGGATTCCTTGCTGGCCAGGGAGACTTCTGGTTGTAAATTGGTTCCTTCAGGGCACAGAAGGCATGATCCAACTGACTGGAGCATTCAGACTTGCCTGCAGGTACATTTCTCACTTTTAAGGGTTTCATGGACATTCTGGTTGTCAATTGTTCTAGTGTGAGCTTTGTTAGTGTGAGTTGGTCTCCCCTGAGTCTGACTGGCTGTCCTGGAAAGTTGGTTTTCAGAGGGCTTGCACTAGGTTATTTGGTTAAATTCTTATAACAACCAAATGAAGTAGACATTCTCACCCTCATTTTTCAGTTGAGGAAACAGGTTGAAGTGAAATAATTTGTCCAGAGTCAAAAAGATCTAGAGAGAAAAGATTGGAATCTAACTCAGATAATATGATTTCAAAGCCTAGTCTTAGTCCACTATTACGTTAATCTTTAACCCTGAAAACCTAACTAAGGGTGAGAGCCTACAAGACCCTACCTCTTACATACTTTCAGCCTTTCTCTCGGGCCCATCTCCCAAGATAATTGGATGAAGATACCTGGGGCTTCCAGAACATTTTCTGGGGTTGGGAAACAGAGGAAAAGAGAGACAAAGGCTCAGAAACACACAGAGAGGAGCAAAGGGCACAGCAAGATCCAAAGCAGTTTACAGTCATGAGTTTTGTTGAATAATTGTTGGTGAAGAAGGCGGAGATGAATCTGGGGAAGTACGTGTTCTCCTT
>PVIY010017231.1:0-49900 GCA_004026745.1 Myrmecophaga tridactyla
CTTACGTGGAAGGCACAGGATGGTCTCTGCTGGTCTTCTCTCCAGGCCCCTGGGTTCCAACAGCTTTCCCCGGGGTGACTTCTTCCTCCATCTCCAAAGGCCTGGGCTGAGCTGCTAGTGCTGAGATGAGGAATGCCAAGCTGCTTAGGCTGTGCTACATTGCATTCTCTCATTTAAGCACCAGCCAATTAAGCCAAACATCACTCATTGCAGCAGACACGCCTCCTAGCTGACTGCAGATGCAATTGGCAACAGATGAGGTTCACGTACCATTGGCTTATGTCCGCAGCAACAAGACTAGGTATGCTCACCTGGCCAAGTTGACAACTGAATCTAACTAACACAGTAAATATATTGGTAAATCTAAATAAGAATTCACTATGTTAATAATACTGCTATTACTGATGGTTACGTTAATAAAAAAAAAAAAGGAAGAGGAATTCAAATAACAGAAAACATTAGCATGGAAGATTAGGAGGGAAGAAATTTGAGTTAAAGTGTTCTGACATCCTTGAATGAAAAGGATAGAGAAAATGATTTTTTAACTTTTATTTTTGTAACAGTCTTATTGAAGTATGATTAACTAATAATAAACTGTGCATATTCAAATTGTACAATTTGAGAAGTTTGACATAAGTAAATATACATGAAACCATCACTGTAATTCTTAGGGAACATACCATCATGTCCAAAAGATTCCTCATAACCTTTGGAATTCCTGCCTCCTGCCTTTTCCCTCTCTTCCCAAATAACCATTGCTTTACTTTCTGCCACTATAGATTAGTTTGCATTTTTTAGAATTTTATGTAAATGGAATCCTACATTACATGCTCTTTATGTCTGGCTTTTTCACTCAGCATAATTATCTTGAGATTCAACCATGTTGTTGCATGTATCAAAAGTTCACACCATTTAATTGCTAAGTAGTATTCCATGTATTAATTGCTGAATAGTATTGTATACATATATGGATGTCACAATTTTATTAATCCTTCATATATTGGCGAATACTTAAATTGAGCCCACTTTTTTGGCCATTACCAATAAAGCTGCTAGGAACGTTTGTAACTGAGATGTTAGGATTTAAGGGATAATTATAATTATTGAATCATTACATAGATATTCCTTTTATTAATTTTTGGTATATTAAATAGACAGAGAAAAATACCCGAAATATCTGAACTGTAATTCAGCTGCCTTGATCTCTTACAATGATTGTATAACCTTTATTTTGTGCCCTTGAGATTATAAAAACCTTGTGACTGATCTTTCCTTTTTCCCACTTTATGGGTTTTTTTTTTTTTAACTTTAGTCTTCTGATCACTAAAGACAGTCCCTAATGTTCATTAATAAAAGGCTTTGAGTAAGAGCAGAACTAACTCCCCACACAATTCCAAAGTTCTTGGGATAACCAAAACTGGGTCTAAGTAAAATAGGCCAGCCTGACATGCACAGTAGCTTCTACTTTAACCTATATGTGACCTAAACCCCTTTATAATACTAAAAATCATGCCCAGCATATTAAGGTTGCCATTTTCTTACGTAAGTTCTGCGTCTAAGCAGATAGTCAATCTGTGCATGCTCAATAATTAGATCATCTCTAATTATATCACCTAGAGCCACTGTACTCATCCTAAAACCTGCCCATCTTTTGAAACTATAAATCTTCAGAATTACTGCAGTTCAAGGAGACAGATTTTTGGGCTGACAGGCCATCTGGTCTCCTGCTTTGCTCCTAGCAAAAAACTCTTTCTCTCCTTGAAACCTGGTGTCTCAGGTATTGGTCATTTGAGCACATTGTGCAGAGATTCACCACCTCTGTCTAGTAATACAATCATGTAAGATTCCTTGTACAAACACATGCTTTTCCATCTCTTGGGTAAATACATGGGAGTGGAATCTATTCCATTTGGTTCAAATGGTAGGTATACATTTAGTATTTTAAGACACACCAAATTCTTTTCCAAAGTGGTTCTATCATTTTCCAATCAGTAGATGAGAGTTCTAGTTCTGGTTCTAGTTCCTCCACATCTTGTCCGTCACTTGGTGTGATGAATCTTTAAATTTTCTAATAGTTGTCTAGTGGTATCTCACTGCTGTTTTAATTTTCATTTTCCTAATGAGGTATAATGTGCAATTTTCATGTGCTTATTAGCCATCCATACAATTCTCTGGATGAAGTGTCCATATCTTTTGCCAAATTTTTTTTCTGATTGAGTTTTGAGAATTCTTTATGCATTCTGGCTACAAGCCTTTTCTATTTTATCAGATACATAATTTTCAAATTTTCTCTTGGCCTGAAGTGAGTCTTTTCATTCTGTTTACCATACCTTTTGAAGAGAACTTTTAAAATCTGATGAAGTCTAATTTATCAGTCTTTTTCTTGCTGTAATATCTAAGAAATATTTCTTTATATTAACTTCCAGAACTTTTATGGTCTTAGGTTTTGCATTTAAGTTTATGTCCATTTGGGGTTCATTTTGTAAAGGGTGAAGGGTACAAATTGAAGTTCATTTTTAACATGTGGCTATCCAATTGTTGCAGCACCATCTGTTTTAAAGGCTGTCCTGTCTCCAGGGATGGAGATATTTGTTATTTATGCCTTTTCTCTTTTTTTCATGATCAGTCTGGTTAGAAGTTTATCAATTTTATTGATATCAAGAAGCTAGCTTTTGGTTTCATCAATTTTCCAATGGTTTTCCTACTTTTTATTTCACTGATATCAGCTCTGATCTTTATTATTTCCTTTCTTCTCCTTAGTTTGGTTTTCACTTGTTCCTTTTTTTTTCCAGTTTCTTAAAGGAGAAACTGAGGTCATTGATTTGAGTCATTTCTTCTTTTCTAGTATAGGTATTGTAAATTCTTAAGCATTTTTTTTAGTTGCACCCCACAGATTTTTATTCTATTTTATTCTCATTAGAGAAGTTGTGGGTTTATAGAACAATCATGGATAGAATACATGATTCCCAAAAACCACCCTATTATTAACTCTTGTATTGGTGTGGAACATTTGTTATAATTGATAACAGTAGATTTGCATAATTCTACTATTAACTATAGTCCATGGTTTAACAGGGTTTACTGTTTGAGTAGTGCAGTTCCATCATGTGCTTGTTTGAAAGGATGTATGTCCCCTAGAAAAGCTATGATTTAATATAAATCCCATTTCATAAAGGCAGAATAATCCCTATTCACTACTGGATGTTTAAAAATGTAATCAGATCATCTCCCTGGAGGTATAATTTAATCAAGAGTGGTTGTTAAACTGGATTATGTGATGACATGTCTCCACCCATTTGGGTGGGTCTTGATAAGTTTCTGGAGTCCTACAAAAGAGGAAACATTTTGGAGAATGAAAGCAATTGAGAGACAGCAGAACAGAACGACCAAGCCATGAGAAGCAGAGTCTGTCAGCCAACGACTTTTGGAGATGAAGAAAGAAAATGCCTCCCAGGGAGCTTCATGAAACAGGAAGCCAGGAGAAGAAGCTAGCAGATGATGCTGTGTTCACCATGTGCCCTTCCAGATGAGAGAGGAACCGTGACCATTTTCACCATGTGCCTTTCTAGATGAGAGAGAAACCAGGACTGTGCTCGCCATGTGCCTTCTCACTTGAGAGAGAAACCCTGAACTTTATCAGCCTTCTTGAACCAAGGTATCTTTCCCTGGATGTCTTAGAATGGACATTTCTATAGACTTGTTTTAATTGGGACATTTTCTCAGCCTTGGAACTGTAAACTTGCAACTTATTAAATTCCCCTTCTATAAAGCCATTCCACTCCTGATATATTGCATTCTGGCAGCTAGCAAACTAGAACATATGGATTTTTTTTTAATTCTATTACCAAATATTCCCCCTTTTAACCACATTTAGATATATATTTCAGTGTGTGTGTGTGTGTGTGTGTGTGTGTGTATGTATTAGATATATATTTCATTGCTGTTAATTATGTTCACAATGTTGTGCTACCATCACCAACATCCATTATCAAAACAATTACATTCTACCAAATAGAAACCCAGATTCCCATTCCCTATCCCTACCCCACCCCCTGGTAACCTATATTCTAGATTCTGACTCTATGAATTTGCTTATTCTAATTATTTCATATCAGTGAAATCATACAATATATGCTGTTTTGTGTCTAGCTCATTTCATTCCACATTTTGTCTTCAAGGCTCATCATGTTTGTCACATGTGTCAGAACTTCATTCTGCTTTAAAGCTTTATGCCATTGTACGTATATACATTTTATTATCCATTCATTGGCTGATGGACACTTGGGTTGCTTCCATCTTTTGGCAATTTTGGATCATACTGTTGTGAACATCAGGGTACAGATACCAGTTGGGGGGCATATGTATATATAGAAATGGGATTGCTGAGTCATATAGTAATTCTATAGTCAACTTTCTAAAGAACTGCCAAACTATCTTCCAGAACAGCCACATTATTTTGTCTTGCCACTAGAAATGAAAGTGTTTCTATTTCTCCACATCCACTTCAATACTTGTAATTTTCCATTTTTTAATAGCAGCTATTCTAATGGGTGTGATATGGGTATCTCATTGTGGTTTTGATTTGCATTTCCCTGATGGCTAATGATGCTTTTTCATGTGCTTTCTGGGCACTTGCATATCTTTTTTGGAGAGATGTCTTCATCCATTCAAGACTATTCAGGTTTTTGCCCATTTTTAAATCGAGTTGTTTATGTTGAAAGATTAACCTTTTTGTTGAAGGATTTCTTTATATATTCTGGATAACAAACATTTATTGGATATGTGTTTTCCAAATAATTTCTGCTATTGTATAGGCTCTCATTTTACTTTCATGATAAATTCCTTTGATGCACAAAGTTTTTAATTTTGATGAGGTTCCACTTATCTATTTTTCCTTTGTTGTTTGTGCTTTGGGTGTTAAGTCTAAGAAACCATTACCTAACACATCGTCCTGAGGATGGCTTCCCCCACATTTTGTTCTAGAAATTTGATGGTTGTGGTATTTAAGTCTTTGATCCATTTTGAGTTGATATTTGTATACGGTGTGAGGTAGAGGTCCTCCTAATTTTTTCTTTCATATGGATCTCCTGTTTTCCCAGCATCATTTTTTGAAGAGACTATTCTTTCCCCTTGACAAGTTTTTGTCCTCTTGTCAAAAATAAGTTGGCCATAAATAACAGGGTTGATTTCTGAACTCTTAATTCAATTCCATTGGTCTATATGTCTGTTCTTGTAGCAGTACAATGCTGTTTTGATTAATATGGCTTCATAATAAGTTTTAAGATCAGAAAGTGTGAGATGTTCAATTTCATTTCCAACATGGATATAGTTATAGGGAGTCCCCTTGATTTTCCATATAAAGTTGATGATTGTCTTTTCCATTTCTGCAAAGAAGATTGTTGTGATTGCTTTGAATCTATAAATTGCTATGGGTAGGGTTGACATCCTAACAATATTTAGTTTTCCTGTCCTTGAACACAAAATGTCCTTCCATTTATTTGGGGCCTCTTTGATTTCTTTAAAGATGCTTTATAGTTTTGTGTGTATAATTCATAGATATTTCACTCTTTTAGTTGCTATTATAAATGGAATTTTTTCTTGATTTTTTCTTCAGATTGTTCATTGTTTATGTATAGACTCGTTACTGATTTTGGAGTGTTGGTCTTGTCCCCCACCACTTTGCTGAAGTCGTTTATTAGTTCTAGGAGTGTTATAGTGGATTTTCCAGGATTTTCTACATATAGGATCATATAATCTACAAATAGGGAAAGTTTTACTTCTTCCTTTCCAATTTAGATGTCTTTATTTCTTTCTCTTGCCTAAGTGCTCCGGCAAGAACTTCCAATACAATGTTGAGTAACAGTGGTAACAGTGGGCATCCTTGTCTTGCCCCAGATGTTAGAGAGAAAAGCTTTCAGTCTTTCATAATTAAGTAGGATGGTTGCTATGGTGTTTTCACATATGCCCTCTATTATGCTGAGGAAGTCTCCTTCTATTCCCAGTGTTCTAAGAGTTTTTATCAAGAAATGGTGCTGAATTTTGTGATATGCCCTTTCTGCATTGATTGATATGATCATATGTTTTCTTCCCTTCATTCTGTTAATGTAGTGTATTAATTAATTGATTTTCTTATGTTGAGCCAATGTCACATACCATAACACTTGTTCATGGTGTATAATTCTTTTAATGTGCTGTTAGATTTGGTTTGTAAGTATTTTGTTAAGTATTTTGCATCTATATTCATAAGAGATACTGGTCTGTAACTTTCTTTTCTTGCAGTATCTTTATTTGGCTTTGGTATGAGAGTGATGTTGACCTCATAGAAGGAATTAGCGAGTGTTCCCTCCTCTTCATTTTCTGAAAGAGTTTTAGCAGAATTGGAGTTGAGTTCCTCATGGAATGTTTGGTAAAATTCCCCTGGGAAGCTATCTAGTCCTGGGTATTTCTTTTTTGGGAGGTTTTTGATTACTGAGTCAATCTCTTTACTAATAATCACTTTGCTGTGATCTATTTCCTCCTGAGTCAGTGTAGGTAGGTTAAGTGCTTTTAAGAATTTGTCTGTTTCATCCAGGTTATATAATTTATTAGCATAGAATTGTTTGTAGTATCCTCTTATAGTTCTTTTTATTGAAGCAGGGTCAGTAATAATGTCCCTCTTTTTATTTCTAATTTTCATTTGTATCCTCCCTCTTTTGTTTGTCAATCTAGTAAAAGCTTGTCAATTTTGGTGATCTTGTCAAAGAATCATTTTTTTGTTTTGTTGATCCTTTCTATTGCTTTTTGTTGTTGTTGTTTTCTATTTTATTTATCACTACTCTAATCCTTGTTGTTACCTTCCTTCTGCTAGCTTTGGGTTTACTTTGCTCTTCTTTTTCTAGTTCTTCTAGTTTTCAGATGAAGTCTCTGATGTGAAGTCTTTCCTCATTTTCAGTGTAAGAATTTAGAACTATAAATTCTTCTTAGCACTGCCTTTGTTGCCTCCCATAAGTTTTTGTATGTTGTATTTTTATTTGCATTGACCTCAAGATGTTCCCTAATTTCCCTTGTGATTTCCTTCTTAACCCACTGGTTGTTTAAGCATGCATTGTTTGCCATCCACATATTTGTAAATTTTTCATTTTTCCCTCAGTTATTGATTACTAACTTCATTCCATTGAAGACAGAGAAGATACATTGCATGATTTCAATATTTTTTAATTTATTGCTACTTGTTTTGTCATGTAAGATATAGTCCATCCTAGAGAATGACCCATGTACACTTGAGAAAAATGTGCATTCTGTTGTTGTTGGGTGGAGTGTTCTCAATATGTCTGTTAGGTCCAGTTGATTTAGAGTATAATTCAAGTCTCATATTTACTTATTCATCTTCTGACTAGATGTTCTATCCATTGTTGAGGGTAGTATATTAAAATTTCCTATGATTAATATAGAATTATCCATTTCTGTCTTCAAATCTGTCCTTATTTGCTTCTTGTATTTTGGGGCTCTGCTGTTAGGGGCATATATGCTTATAATTGTTATATCTTCCTGTTGAATTGACCCCCTTATCAGTAAAATATGACATAAAGTCTGTTTTATCTGATATTAGTATAGCTACTGTTTTGGCTACTACTTGCAAGGTATATATTTTTCCATTCTTTCCCTTGCATCCTACTTGCACCCTTGAATTTAAGATAAGACTCTTGAAGACAGCATAGAGTTTTTTTTTATTCTATCTGCCTATGCTGGTTTGAAACTGTTATGTACCCCAGAAAAAAAAACTTTTTTTCCAATTCTGATCAAATCTTGCGGGGGGCAGCCATGTTATTTTAATCCTGATCCAATATTGTAGGGTGGGAACCTCTTGATTAGGTTGTTTTCATGGAGGTGTGATGGACCTAATTTTATGTGGCCTTTTGATTAGATGGAGATATGTCTCCACCCATGAAAGGTGGGTCTTAATTAGTTTACAGGAGTCTTTTAAAAGGGGAAACATTTTGGAGAAAGCTCAGACACAGATATTTGGAGAGTTTACATAGACACAGATGTTTGGAGATCCAGAGGAAAATGCCTAAAGGACCCATAAGGTCTGTGAGAGCGATGTGAAACCAGAAACCAGGAGAGGAACCCAGCAAATGTTTCCATGTGCCTTCCCATGAGATGCTAAGCAAGCCATGTGCTGATTGGAAAGGATGTGTGTCCCTTAGGATACATCATCTCCCATGAGATGTTATTTAATCAAGAGTGGTTGTTAAGATGGATTAGGTGATGATATGTCCCCACCCATTTGGGTGGGTCTTGATAAGTTTCTGGAGTCCCATAAAAGAGGGAATATTTTGGAGAATGAGTGATTCAGAGAGAACCAGAGAAGAACGACATAGCCATGACAGCCCACAAGCCAGCGACCTTTGGAGATGAAGAAGGAAAATACCTCCCGGGGAGCTTCATGAAACAGGAAGCCAGGAGAGAAAGCTAGCAGATGATGCCTTGCTCGCCATGGGCCCTTCCAGCCAAGAGAAGAACCGTGACTGTGTTCACCATGTGCCTTCTCGGATGAGAGAGAGACCCTGAACTTCATCGGCCTTCTTGAACCAAGGTATCTTTCCTGGATACCTTTGATTGGACATTTCTATAGACTTGTTGTAATTGGGACATTATCTCGGCCTTAGAACTGTAAACTTGCAACTTATTAAATTCCCCTTTTTTAAAAGCCATTCCGTTTCTGGTATATTGCATTCCAGCAGCTAGCAAACTAGAACAAGCCAGAATCCAGCATTTTGCCCTGAAGAAGCTAAGTGAGGGCCCACAGACACTTGGAGAGGAAGTCACTAGGATCAGAAGCACAAAGCATGAATCAGAGGTAAGGACTTCAGACACCAGCCACGTGCCTTCCCAGCTGACAGAGATATCCTGGATGCCATTCAGCCTTTCTCTGGAGTCAAGGGTCCTTTCTCTGGATACAATAGCTTGGACATTTTTATGGCCTTATAACTGTAGACTTGTAACTTATAAAATCCTCTTTATAAAAGTCAATCCATTTCTGGTATATTACATTCCAGCAGTTTCAGCAAATCAAGACTCTGCCAATCTCTGCTTCTTGACTGAAGAGTTAAATGCATTTACATTTAAAGTCACTACTGATAGTGCAGGACTTTCTTCTGCCATTTTCCTAATTAGCCTTTTTAAGGCTTATACCTTTTTTGACCCTTATATTCATCAGGGTTCTCTAGGGAAATAGAACTGACAGGATATATCTGTGAATATTATAAGATCTTAATAAAAATTATCTCACTTGACTGTGGGGATGCAGCAGTCCAAATTCCATTGAGTAGTTCACAGGCTGCAAACTCTGATGAAGACTTTTGGTGAATTCCCCAGGAGAAGCTGGCTGGCTGAAGTTGAAATGGAAATTCTCTCTTTTGACTGCGGAAACAATCACTTCTTTAAAGCCTTCAACTGATTGTATGACACATCTCTCATACTTGAAGACTATCTCCTCAGTTGATTATAGGTCTTATCAGTTATGCAATCAACTTATGATTATTATGTCCGCAAAATGTCCATACCAGTAACATTCAGTACAGTGCTTGCTTAACTAAACAACTGGTCGCTATCACCTGGTCAAGGTGATGCATGATCCTAACCTTCAAAACCATACATTCTTCCATTCGTGCCTACTTTCATATTTATTAGAATTTTTGTGTTGTACCATATCGTGTCCCTTCTCTTTTTGGTCTGGATATATTTTTCAAATATTTTATTTATGGTTACCATATTAAAAATTAACATCCTTAATATATAACAGTCATATTTGGTTTGATACCAACTTGACTTCAATACCATATACATACACTTTTCCTATAATCTTTATCCCCCCACCTTCTTTCTTACTTGTTACCACAAATATCTCTGTATATTGTATGTTCAGAATCATAGATTAATCATTACTCTTTATGCATTTCCATTTTGGCACCTGTAGGAAGTAAGAAGTGAAGTTATATAACAAATAGTACAATACAATTATACTGGCATATATAATTACCCAAATGGCTACCTTCACTGGAGGTCTTTATTTCATTATGCTGCTTTGAACCACTGTCTAATGTCCTTTCTTTTCCTGAAGAACTCCCTATAGCATTGTTTGTAGGGCAGGTCTTCTAGTGATGATGAAATCCCTCAGCTTTTGATTTCTGAAAATGTCTTAATTTCTCCCTCATTTTTGAAGGAAGGTCTTGCCACATATAAAATTTTTGGTTGGCACTTGCTTCCTTTCAGCACTTTAAGTATTTCACCATACTGTCTTTTTGCCTCCATGGTTTCTGATGAGATCAGCCCTCAATCTAATTCTGACTCCATCATACATAACATGTTGCTTGTCTCTTGCAGCTTTCAGAAATCTCTCTTTGTCCTTTGCATTTGATAGTATAATCAATATATGATGGGTGCATTTTTCTTCATATTTATCCTGTTGTTCTCTGGGCTTCTTGGAAGTTCATATTCACATTATTTCCTAAGTTTGGGTAGCTCTCTGTCATTATTTCTTTGAATATTCCTTCTGCTCTTTTTTTCTCTCTCTTCTCCTTCTGGGACTCCCATAATACCTATATTGGTATGGCTGACAGTGTCCTCGAGTTGTCTTTGACTATTTTAACTTTTTATAATACCTTTTTCTCTCTGCTTGTCAGTCTGACTCATTTCAGTCATCATGTCTTCAAGTTTGTTAATTCATTCTTCTGCCAGCTCCAATCTGCTCTTGAAATCCTTCTGGGATTTTTTCATTTCAGTTGTTGTGATTTTCAACTCTAGTAGTTCTGTCTGATTCCTTTTTAAAATTTCTATCCCTTTATTCAAATTCTCGTATTGTTCATTCATTATTTTTCTGATATCTCTTAGTTCTTTCTCTGTATTTTTCTTTATCTCCTTGACCAGTTTTAAGATCATTCTTTAAAAAGTCTTTGTTGGAATGTCAATATTCTCATCTTCTTCATTTGTTTTTTGTTGTTGTTGTTTTGGCTTTTACCAAGGGGATTTATTGGAATACAAATTTAGTTCTAGGCCATAAAAATGTCCAAATAAAGGTATAAACAAGAGGATACCATACCTTAAGAAAAGCTAATTGCCAAGCATTGAAGAAATAAATAAATAAATGGGAATTCTTCAAAATTAAACACTTTTGTGCAACAAAGAACTTCGCTAAGAAAGTAAAAAGACAGCCTACACAATGGGAGACAATATTTGGAAACGATATATCAGATAAAGATCTACTATCCAGAATATATAAAGAGTTGTTCAACTCAACAACAAAAAGACAGACAACCCAATTACAAAATGGGCAAAAGACTTGAACAGACACTTCACAGAAGAGAAATTATAAATGGCCAAAAGGCACATGAAAAGATGCTCAACTTCCCTGGCTATTAGGGAAATGCAAATCAAAACCACAATGAGATGTCATCTCACCCCCACCACAATGGCCATTATCAATAAAACAGAAAACGACAAGTGCTGAAGAGGATGTGGAGAAAGAGGCACACTTATTCACTGTTGGTGGGAATGTCAAATGGTACAACCACTGTGGAAGGTTTCTTCAGGAAGTAGAATTGCCATATGACCTGGCAATACCATTACTAGGTATCTACTCTGAGGACATGAGGGCAAAGTCACAAATGGACATTTGCACACCAATGTTTATAGCAGCATTATTTACAATTGTCAAGAGATGGAAACAGCCCAAATGTCCATCAACAGATGAGTAGCTAAACAAGCTGTCGTATATACATACTATGGAATATTATGCAGCTGTAAGACAGAATAAAGTTATAAAGTATGTAACAACACAGATGGACCTTAAAGACATTATGTTGAGTGATTTTAGCCAGAAATAAAGGGACAAATACTGTATGGTCTCACTGATATGAATTAACATTAATGAATGAACTTGGAGAATTTCAGTTAAGAACAGAGGTCATCAGGAGATAGAAATAGGATAGATATTGGGTAATTGGAACTGAAGGGATACAGATTGTGCAATGGGACTGATTGTAAAAATTCAGAAATGGATAGTACAATGCTACCCAGCTGTAATACAACAATGTTAAAACACTGAATGAAGCTGCATGTGAGAATGATAGAGGGAGGAGGCCTGGGGGCACAAATGAAATCAGAAGGAAAGATAGACAATAAAGACTGAGATGGTATAATCTAGGAATGTCTAGGGTGTATAATGATAGTGACTAAATGTACAAATTTAGAAATGTTTTGCATGAGGAAGAACAAAGGAATGACAATAATGCATGGTGTTGAAAATAGATGGCAATTAATATTTTAAAACTTTAACTTATGTGTGAGACTTAAGCAAAAACATATTTATTTGGTACAAAATTTATATTTTGACTAGTGCATTTCCTAATACAACTTATGTGGACAGCTTAATTGAACACCATAAGTACATGGAACCTTGAATAGAGCATGAGATTTTGTAGGTTTGTCCAGAGTGATGCCTCACTAAATCCCAGAAGGATTTGAACAGTGAATTAAAAAGTATTTGCAAAGCCCCCTTGTGGAAATGGTGAGAAAGGGGGAAAATTCAACTTCCCCAAGTGGAGAATTCTTGATATTCTTACAAGCAGAGGGGACAACCAAAGCAATAGGCTGAGCCCTCAATCTTGGGGTTTGTTCATATGAAACTTAACTCCACAAAGGGTAGGCTAAGCCTACTTAAATTTAGGCCTAAGAGTCACCACCAAGAGAACCTCTTTTGTTGCTCAGATGTGGCCTTTCTCTCTCAGCCAACACGACAAGCAAACTCACTGCCCTCCTCCCCTCTACGTAGGACATGACTCCCAGGGGTGTGGACCTTCCTGGCAACGTGGGACAGAAATCCTAGAATGAGCTGGGACTCAGCATCAAGGGATTGAATAAACCTTCTCAACCAAAAGGGGGAAGAGAGAAATGAGACAAAATAAAGTGTCAATGGCTGAGAGACTCCAAACAGAGTTGAGAGGCTATCCTGAAGGTTATTCTTACACATTAAATAGATACCACCTTTTTGTTAAGGTGTAACAGAGAGGCTGGAGGGAACTGCCTGAAAATGTAGAGCTGTGTTCCAGTAGCTATGTTTCTTGAAGATGATTGTATAATGATGTAGCTTTCGCGTGTGACTGTGTGATTGTGAAAACCTTGTGTCTGATGTTTCTTTTATCTACCTTATGGACAGATGAATAAAGCATATGGATTAAAAATAAATAAATAATAGGGGGAACAAATGTTAAAATAAATTTAGTAGATTGAAATGCTAGTGATCAATGAAAGGGAGGGGTAAGGGACATGGTATGTATGAATTTTTTTTCTGTTTTCTTTTTATTTCTTTGTCTTAATTGATGCAAATGTTCTAAGAAATGATCATGATGATGAATAGACAACTATGTGATAAAAAAGAATGTTCAAATTGTATGTTGATTGGTTTTATTAATAAAAATTAAAAAAGAAAGACCGATTGTATCTAGGTTCCTCTGTTACATGGCAAGCACATGGTGACATCTGCTGGTCCTCTCTCCCAGTTTCTGGTTTCAAATGGTCTCTCAGTTTCTGTTTCCAGTGGCTTTCTCTCTATGTGGGTCCTCACTTAGCTTTGAGTGGGCAGACTCTGGGTTTCATTTCTTAGCTTAACATCTCCAGACATCTGTGCTGGTTTCATCTCTAGGCGCTCTGTGTCGACTCTGAGTTCTCTCTCATAAAGGACTCCAGGAAAGAATTAAGACCTTGATTGGGTGGGTCACATCTCCATGGAAACAACCTACTCTAACCTAATGTAAAGGTCCCAGTCACAATAGGTTTGCACCCATGTGATTGGACCAGAAGAACATGGCTTTTTGGGGGCACATAACAGTTTCCAACCAGCACAAATAGTAATGGTATTTATATTTACCCCTTACTGAAGTTCTTTGTTCCTTCATACAGCTTTGATCTATTGTCCGTTGCCCTTTCTTTTCAACCTGCCAAACTCTTTTCAGCATCTCATGTAGGGATAGTCTAATGACAAACTCTCACAGCTTCTCTTTCTCTGAAATTGTCTTAATCGCTCATTTATTTTTGAAAGTTTTGCCAGATATAGAATTTTTGTTGGCAATTTTGCTTTCAGCATTTTAAATGCATTACCCCACTGCTTTCTTGCCTCCGTGGTTTCTAACTAGAAATTGGCCTTAATTTTATTTTGGCTCCCTCATAAGTGGCACGTTGCTCCCCTCTTGTGGCTTAAAAAAATCCTCTTTATCTTTGGCATTCTAGAGTTGGATTATAATAAACTGTGGTGTGAGTATATTTGGGTTTATCCTATTTGGAGTTTGTTGTGTGTTTTGGCTGCACGTATTCATGACTTTTGTTAAATTTGCAAAGTTTTCAGCCACTGTTTCTTTGAATATTCTCTCTCCTCTTTCTCTCTCTTCTCTCTTCTTTGGGACTCCTATAATGCATATATTGGTACACTTGATGATATCCCACAGGTTCCTCAGTCTCTGCTCACTTTTCTTTATTCTTTCTACTCCTCAGACTGAATTAATTCAATTGGCTTATCTTCAAGTTCTCTGACTGATTCAGTCTTCCCCACCCAGTCCATGGCAACTCCTGTCTTTTCAATGGTTCAAGTTAAAAACCTTGTTGGCACCTTCGACCACACGTTTTCTCTTTTACTCTGCATCCAGCTCATCAGGAAAATCTCTGGGCCCTACCTTCAAAACATACCCACCATCTGATTAATTCTTGCTACCCCATGATGCTGCTCTGTTGCAAGTGTCATTTTTTTCCTGCATTACTGAGGAGACCTCCTCACTTCCACCCTTGTCTTTCTACTGTCCATTCTTATCACAGCAGCCAGAAAGATGCCTTTAGAAGGCAAGAAATTCCTGAGAAATAACAACTTATCAAGCTGACAGAAGAAGAAATAGAAAACTTATGCAGTCATATCTATTTAAGAAATTGTATCTGCAATTAAAACAAACCTTAAAGGGGAAAAAAATTTTGGCTAGAATTTCATGTTCTCAGACTGATGTTTAATACAGTTCATTAATACACTTGATTGTCTTCTTCTGTATCATCTAAATCAATATCAAAATCTAAATCACCATCACTTTCCTTTTCATTTCATCTGCAGCTTCTTCTACAGTTGGAACATAGATTATTTTTAATATTTTCTGGTTCTTTATTAAATGGAATAACAATGTCTTCTTTCTTTCCACATTTAGCACAAACTTCAAGTTCACAGGCACAAGGTCTACATATTAAGTGATAGGAATCCTTTGCTGTCTTTTGTAAACATTTAACACTTGGTCTGAACACTCTTATCAAACTTATTTTTTTAAACTAAAGGTATTCTGGTGTCTCTGAGGCCTGGGATGAGCCACATTTCCTTTCTGGGAGCTCATCCCTTCAAGTCAGGTCGTGAAACCTTCATTTGTTTTCTGGAGTTTTATCCTCTTCCTTTGGATGGGCCATCATTTCCTGTTTCTTTATCTTGTACTCTTCTGTTGCATACTATCCATTTTAATATTTTAGAGTGTTAATCTGGGATTTATTCCCTGAGATGTCTGTGCTTTTTGTTTGTTTGTTTTATAACCATCTGTTGATAGGACAGAGATTTTCTTGAGTTTCAGCCTCCTATCAGAGTGGTTTGCTCAATGCAAATGTGGTGAGCAGGGTCCTCACTGTCTTTTCTGGCCTGTGTCTTATTCTGGGCTTATGCTTGTAGTTGTTTTGGAATTCCCCTGTTCATAGGAGTTTGAAAAAGCCCTATATTTTCCAGGAGACAGACTTTCCTCTCCCAGGTGTTTAAAGCAGGCAAGAAGACCTTGTCCAGGACTGTCAGCCTCTATAGGTTATTTGGTTTTCTTAAGCTGCTATAGCGTGGAGAGCAAATTCTGGGAGGGGGCACATCAGAGAGGAGTTTCCCATATTAGTCTTTCTCAACCAAAATGGGGCCAGGTCCCATGAAGGTGGTGCAGACTAGCTCCAAAATGTCCTCTGGAGGAGCCAGGAATAAGGCCAGGAGCCTCCTCCATGGTTCCCCACAGCCAAGCCCTCTTGACCTGTCCTTGAACTTTTCCTGCAGCTCTGAGCAAGTGTACAATCTTTAAGTTTCCTCTGTCACCACCCCTCTCTGGGGCAGGTTGGAACAATGGCCACCTTCAGAGCTAGGCCCCCAGCCATTTGAAGT
This sequence comes from Myrmecophaga tridactyla, assembly GCA_004026745.1. Classification (NCBI taxonomy): domain Eukaryota; kingdom Metazoa; phylum Chordata; class Mammalia; order Pilosa; family Myrmecophagidae; genus Myrmecophaga; species Myrmecophaga tridactyla. Next base: position 16,187 of record PVIY010017231.1, read on the forward strand.
CACTAATCAAAACATGATCAGCAATCCACAGTGCCCACCCGTGGTCTTGGGGAAGAGGATTGGACCCCACGGCAGCCACAAGAGTGGAGAATGGGCACCAGTAACTGAAAGCAATCAACTGGTCTTTACCAGAATTTACCATCCTCTTTATCTCTCTCTTCTCTGGATGCTGTACAGTGTTTTGCTTGCCTCTAGAGTTTCAAAATAGTTGTTTCCAACAGTTCTTGCTTAATAGTTCTTCTGGTGTTATGACTGAATACTGTAGCTATCTACTCCACAATCTTCCCACAGTCCTCCCACCCCACAGATTTTAATATGTTGTGTTTTCATTTTCATTCAATTCAAAATACTTTATAATTTCTATTTTGACTTTTTTATTGACCCATGATTTTTGGAAGTGTGTTATTTAGTTTCCAAATATGCAAGAATTTTTAAAGATATCTTTCTGGTTTTGGTTTCTAACTTAATTCTACTGTGGTCAGAGAACATACTTTGTATAATTGACTCCTTAACAGTTTATTGAGAGTTATTTTAAAACCCAGAGCATAGTCTATTTATCATAAATGCTCCTTATGTGCCTAAAAAGATGTGTATTCTTCTATTGTTGGGTCAGGTATCCCATAAAAGTCAGTTAGATCAAGAATTCATAGTATTGTTGCAGTTTTCTAAATTCTTACTGATTACTAAATTCTTACTTATGGAAAATCAGTAAAATATTGAGACAGGGTGGTTGAAATCTCTGACTATACTTGTGGATTTGTCTACTTCTCCTTACAGCTCATGTATTTTGAAGCACTGCTATTGGTTGTTTTGTTCTTTTGATCCCTTAACTATTATGACATTATCCACTTTATTCCTGGTCACATTCTTTGCTCTGAAATCTACTTTGTTTGATATAACCACTTCAGCTTTCTTTTGATTGGTATTAACATGGAATATCTTTTTACCATCCTTTTATTTTTAACCTATTTGTAGTTTATATGTAAAGTGAGATTCTTATAGGTAGCATATAGTTGGTCTTATTTTTATCTAAACTGACAATCTTTGCCCTTAACTGGGATGTTTAGCTACTGACCTTTAAAGTGCTTTTTGATATTATGAAGTTTAAATCCTGCCATTATGTCATTCATTTTCTTTTTGCCCCATCAGTTCTTTCTTCCTATTTTCTACATTTTCTGCTTTCTTTTGGACTGAGTGTTGCACGTAAATTTATTTAATTTCATTTATTATTTTAGGGGTGCTTTAGCATTAATAGTATTCATCTTTAACTTATCACAATCTACCTCTGTGTAGATTGTTGTGTACCCCAGAAAAGCCATGTTCTTTAATCCTCTTTCAATATTGTTAGGTGGGACCTTTTGATTAGGTGGTTTCCATGGAGATGTGTCTCTACCCATTCAAGATGGGGTCGCTTACTGGAATCCTTTAAGAGGGAATCATTTTGGAAAATGCTGCAGAGCTGACACAGGCAGAGATGTATGGAGATGAGGAAAGAAAATGCCCCTGGGGAAGCTGTTTGAAATGAGAAGCCAAAGCCCTCAGCTGATGCCAGCCATGTGCCTTCCCAGCTGACAGAGCTGTTGTGGTCCCATTGGCTTTTTTTTTTTTTGAGTCAAGGCATCTTTTCCTGAATGCCTTAGTTTGATCATTTTTATAGTCTTAAAACTGTAAACTTGCAACTTAATAGATCCCCATTTTAAAAGCCATTCCATTTCTGGTAGATTATGTTCTGGCAACTTTAGCAAACTAATGCAACCTTCTAGTGATATTATACTAATTCATGTTTAGTATAAGAACAATACAGCAGTATATTCCCATTTCTTCTTTCTTTGCCTTTGTGCTATTGCAATATATACATATTATATATGTATAAGGAAAGAAATACTTTTTTTTTTTTAACATGGGCAGGCACTGGGAATCGAACCCAGGTCCTCGGGCATGGCAGGCAAGCTTTCTTATCTGCTGAGCCACCGTGGCCCACCCAGGAAAGAAATACTTTCTTTTAAGATATCTTTCTGGTTTTGGTTTCTAATTTAATTCCACTGTGGTCAGAGAACATACTTCGTATAATTGACTCCTTAAGATTTTATTGAGAGCTATTTTAAAACCCAGAGCATAGTCTGGGAAGTTTATATATATATACTTTATATATATATAAACTACAAATAGGTTAAAAATAAAAGGATGGTAAAAAGATCTTCCATGTTAATACCAATCAAAAGTAATATATACATATTACTTCTGTATATGTTATAAACCTCCACAATAAATAGTTATTATTTTTACTTTAAGAGGATTTAAATAATTAGAAAAAGTTTTTATATTAACTACTGTAGTTACCATTTATGCTGTTTAAATTTCTTTGTGTAGATCCAGGTTTCTATCTGCTAGCATTTTCCTTTGGCTTGATGGACTGCCTTTAACATCCCTTATAGGACAGCAGTGCTGATGATGGAGTCTTTCAGTTTTTATGTGTCTGAAAAAGTATTTATCTTGCTTTCATTCTTTCAAGGTACTTCCCTGGCTAAAGGATTCTAGGTTGACAGTTTTTTCTTTCAGTAGATTAATGCTGTTGCTTTTCTGCCATTAGCTTGCATAGTTTCTGGGGGCGGGGGAGGGGGGAATCTGCTTTCATTCTTATTTTCTTCTTCTGTACATAATGTGTCTTTTTTCTATGGCTACTTTCAAGATTTTCTCTTAAAAATTTTTGTTTTCAAGTGGTTTTAAGAAATTTGATTATGATATGTGTTAGTGAAGTTTTTCTGAATGCTTCTTGTGTTTGGGGCTCCTTGCACTTCTTGTATCTGTTGGCCTATATTTTCATCAGATTTGAAAAAATTTCAGCCATGATTTCTTTTCTCCTTTCATCAAGTACTCTAATTACACATGTATTTTGCTTCATGGACTCATTCCACAGTTCACTGATGCTCTATTCTTTTTCAGTTTTGTTTCTGTGTTTTATATTGGATGGTTTCTTTTGCTATGTTTCCAAGTTTACCAATCACTTCTTCCGCAATATCTAATCTGCCATTAATCCCTCCCAATATATTTTCATCTCAGACATTTTGATTTTTATCTCTAGAAGTTCATCATGGTTTCTTCTTATAGCTTTCCTACCTGTACTTAAAACATTTGATATTTCTTCTAGCTTCTTGAACATATGGTCTGAAGTTATATATTGACTGTTTTCATGTTGCTGTCTACTAATTCTATCATCTTTGTAATTTTAGGGTCAGTTTGATTACATTTTCTACTCGTTATAGGTTGCATTTTTCTTCTTCTTTGCATCTCTGATAATTTTTTATTATATATCAAGCACTATAAATTTTGCCTTGTTGAATGCTGGATATTTTTATATGTCTACTGTGGTAGTTAGAGTCAGTTGTCAACTTGGCCAGGTGAAGGCACCTAGTTCTGTTGCTGTGGACATGAGCCAATGGTACATAAACCTCATCTGTTGCTCATTAATTACATCTGCAGTCAGCTAGGAGGCGTGCCTGCTGCAATGAATGATGTTTGACTTAATTGGCTGATGCTTAAATGAGAGAGCTCAACGTAGCACAGACTAAGCAGGTGAGCATACCTCATCTCAGCACTCACAGCTCAGCCCAGGCCTTTGGAGATGCAGAAAAAAATCACCCAGGGAAAGTTGCTGAAACCCAGAGGCCTGGAGAGAAGGCCAGCAGAGATCAACCTGTGCCTTCCACGTAAGAAAGAACCTCAGTTGAAAGTTAGCTGCCTTTCCTCTGAAGAACTAACAATATAAATCCCCTTTTATTAAAAGTCAATCCATCTCTAGGGTGTTGCATTCCAGCAGCTAGCAAACTAGAACACCTATAAATATTATGGGGCTTTGTTATGGGATACTCAAGTTGTTTAGAAACATATTGATCTATAAGGGTCTTGCTTGTAAGCTTTGCTAGACAGGATCAGAGATATGTTTAGTCTAGGGTAATTTTTTCCCCTCCTTCTGAAACATGGCTCTTCTTAGTACTTTAACCAATGGACCCTGACTTTTGAAGTTTTCTACTCTGGCTTTGGGAACTGGCACTATTCCCGACCCTCTGTGAGGTCCAGGCACTGTTCTCTTCGATCCTTTTGTGTTTCTCCTCCCATGGTTGCATGAGACACCTTTATAAATCTCATATTTACAGATATCTCCTGTTGGTTCTGTTTCTCTAGAGAACCTTGACTAATACACTGTGATTAAATTTTGTTTAAAATCAAGAACAGTGTCTGGAAAATGGAAAATGGATGTTTGTATGAATCTTACAGGACTATTGTGGATGAAATTGGCAGTTACTACTTTACAATTTTGTTTCAGGGTTATCATCATAGGATGCTTACTTCATTTATGTAAAATTATACACACAAAGAGAATCTTAGAGCTACAACATTGCCTTTCTAGGATGCTAAGTGAACTTAGCTACAGAGCACTTCCTTACACTTTAAACCTGAGGAGATACCAGTAAAACCCAGCTGTAACCGATCAAAAGATTGATCTTCTGGGGGTATTTCTTATGAATGATGGAAAAATTTCTTTGAAAGCAATCACACTATACTATGGGGGAATCCCTGACCAAGCCATCCCTGGCATCGCCAGCAAATATCTGGCACATGGAAGATAAATGTTCTAACATTTCAGTTTCCATGAAATTTAAAAGCAAAGTAGGAAAAAATGAATGGACAGTTTTAATATTTTCTTTTTGACCAATATTTTATGACATCAACTATATTATAAACCAGATATGTTAATGATCAGAAAATGGAACATGCATTTTTAAATGGTGGCCTGATTTTAATTTTGCCAGGAGGGAGGAAGCGCTACCATAAAATAAAAGTAAAGATATATAGTCTCTATCCTCCTTCTTGTGTTCTTCCAAAAACAAAAATTTTCCTCAGGTTTTAATAGAAATTCCTACAGAAATTGATTAATCATGCTAGATTTCACCATGTTTTGTTTATCTTCATGCTTAATAATAGTTTATAAATAATAACCAAATATTAGATATTACAAATCTTGATGGCAGAAAAATTAGACAAGTTTTATTAGTTCTTGGATTTGTACACTTTGTCCTTGGTTCCTTTCAAAGTGTGAGATTATGAGAAAGACTAGATGTGATAAGATCTAGGGAAAGAAAAAGTTACTGATAACTGATGCGATATGGCCAGAGGGAGCATTAATGTAATAAAAAACAGATTTATCAACTGCAGAAAAGAATTCCAGCCTTTTTGCCCAGATGGGCAAGCCTCCAGGTAGGCTGCTTTAGGTGTCAGTGGAACTCAGAGTTTATGCCTAGAGATTACAAAGAAATTAAAATACATTTGTGGGTCAGAAATGTCTCATCTGGTCTGAACTTTTTTTTCTCACTCATTTTCACTAGTTCGCTCTGTGTGTATCTTTACATTTCTATTTTTCTCTCTTAGATCAGTAACACACCATTAATTTGTGTGTGTGTGTGTGCCACATGGTGGGGTCACATTTCATAATTTTTCCATGTGAAGTATCCCATTACTACAGCACCATTTGTTGAATTTTTGTTTGTTTGTTGTTTTTTGGGAAGTGCATTGACCAGGAATTGAACCGGGTCTCCCTCAAGAATTCTACCACTGAACTACCCTCGTACCCCATTACCATTAATTCTTATATACTGTTATTTTAGAAATACAGATTGCCTTTATTTAGAATTTTAAGCTGAATTTACTCATCCTCTCTACCTTCTTTAAATGATTAGAGGTGGTTTCTTAATAGAACATGCATTCACAGGATGTATTTGTGTGTGTACTTGCTCCATAGGCTTTTTGAAATATATATTGTACTAAAAATAAGCTAAGCACTCCATGTTTAGTTTATTGGGCACAATTAAAAATAAAGCAGCTAAATACAACAGTGAGGAAGAAAACAAGGTTTTCAAGCATCATACCAGACACAAATCTGACAGGTTAGGAATCCCCTGTAGAATATGGAAATGAGAATACTCCCCACAGATTTCAAGGGATTAAAGTTAGTTGTATTGGTCTATTGTATTGCTAGCTCAATTCTTCCTCATAGTTCTTATCAATGTTAATACAATTTTCTAATTTGATGAAATTTCTTTAATGAAGAGTAACTGTTATTTAAATACATGAGCAGCCAGCCAACTTCATAGGAGAAAATATTTGGAAATCACATACTGGACAAAGATTTGATATTCTGTATACTTAAAGAAATCATACAACTCAACATGAAAGAACAAACAACTCAATTATAAAATGGGCTAAAGATATCAATAGGGCATTTTTCCAAAGGGCAATTACAGATGGCTAAAAGCACATGAAGAGATGCTCATTATCATTAGCTACAAGGGAATAAGACCACAATGAGATACCACCTCACACCTATGAGGATGGCTACTATAAAACAAACAGAAAACTACATCCTACTGGAGATGATGTGGAGAAATTGGAACACTTATGCACTGCTGGTGGGAATGTATAATGGTACAGCCACTATGGAAGACAATTTGTCATTTTCTTAGAAAACTTAGTATAAAGTTGCCCTATGACTCAGCAATACCACTACCCAGTATACACCAGAAGAGCTGAAAGCAGAAACACAAACAGATATTTGCACATTGATGTTCAGAACAGAATTATTCACAATTGCCAAAAGATGGAAACAATCCAAGCACTCATCAAGAGGAGTTGATAAACAAAATGTGGTATATAAATACAATAGAATATTATGCAGCAATAAGATGAAATGAGATTCTGAAGCACATGGCAACATGGTTGAACCTTATGAACATAATGCTGAGTGAAATAAGCCAGACACAAAAGGATAGATATTGTAGGATTTCACAATTATGATCTTGGTAAAGGTAAACCCAGAGGCTTATAATATAGAATATAGGGGACCCAGAGATACACAGAAGTTAGAGATGGGTGAACGGTTAGCTAAAGAGGTTGAAATTAAATATAAGGGAATAGATAGAAGTGAAGGCAATTCATTAGTGGGTCTATAAGTAATATTGCCACATTGAAAGTGAACATGATTGAAAGGGGTTGCATAGCACCATATACCCCACCGATTAACACTACAAATATAAATAAATTCTTGCGTGAACTACTTCAAAGGTACGAATCTTGTACAAAGGGTAAATAATAGAGGGGTATGGGGGGAAACTACTATTGCATGGAATGGGCTATGTTTAACAGAAAAACAGCAACACTACTACAGCAATACCAGGGGTAAATAATTGGTGGGGGAAGGATAAGAGTTAAGGGGAGGTTTGGACTTTCTATTTGGTGAGGGTGTGTTTATCAGTTATTTTTCTCATGGGAGTAATGAAAATTGTCTAAAATTGAGAGGCTGGTTGATGATCGTACAACTTCGTAAGTATAATGTGAGACATGGATTGCTGACTTTGGGCATTATACATGATGCCCAATGGATGGAGGTGGATGAAGGATGCACTGACTGAGAAATAGAATGGCAAACTGTGATGTATAAATATAATTGAATATTGTGCGGCTACAGAAAGGAACAAAATTGTGAGGCATGAAGAGTTCATTGAACCTGGGAGACATTGTATGAGGTGAAATAAGCCAGAAACAAAAGAGCAAATATCATATGGTCTGTTTTAGAAAAAACTTATAAGAAAATTGGGGCCTAGATTGTAAGCTCTTATAGCAGTCACATGTAGTCCGGCTCTTTAATTGTTATTTCTAGATTTTGAGGTGCTACGCTATATATGTATAACCTGGTATTTAGCTGGAACTTTGGGTGCCTATGTAATATCTAAGATTCAGAGTTGGAGTTTTGAAGCTCTGAAAGTCAGCATTGCCACATATAACAACTGTTAAAGAAATTGAAAAAGAGATCAGCCTTCAATTAAGAACAAAGCCAATTGAGTTAGGACTTAGGTAAAGCAGAACACGGGTAAGGATGACATCGTCTGTGTTTTAGAACTTCACCTACTGTATGAGACCAAAGGAATAGGTTTTTTTGTCCAAAACCTAAATTTTCGTTAACTTATTTAAATGGCCCAAATATATGGAGCCCAGAATGGCTCATGGGTTTGTAATTCTACATAGCTTAATGTAATATCTGGATACATCCCACAGTATGTTGAGCAGATAATTTAAAAGTATTGGCAAAGTCCCCAGAGGTATAGGAGAAAAAGTATGAAACTATTAAGTTTTACCACCAGGGAAACCCTTGATACAGACTTAAGCATTAGGAACTTCCAAGTTAATAGGCCAAGCCCTTAATCTTGGGGCTTGCTCTTTTGTGAGGCTTGTGGCAGAGAAGCTAAGCCTACCTATAGTTATGCTTATGAGTTACTTCCAGAAAACCCCTTTTGTTGCTCAGATGTGGCCTCTCTCTCTCTACACCCAACTCTGCAAGTTCAACCATTATTCACCCCACTTCATGGGACATGTCATTCAGGGATGAGCCTGGTCTTGGCACCATGGGATTGACAACACCTTCCTGACCAAAAGGGGGAAAAGAAATTTAACAAAATGAGTGTCAATGGCTAAGAGAATCCAAATAGAGTCACAAGGATATTCTGGAGGCTATTCTTTCACAGGCTTAAGCTAGATACTGCTATTTACCATGGTTTTCCAACCCCCAACCAAAACCTTCCTGTCAACCCTAAAGAAATCCTAGGACTGTATCTGAGATTCTGCAAAGTTTCACATACAAAGATTACTTTCCAGAAAACTGCAATGTCCAGATAGGTTCCTAGGTCAAATAAGTCCTGAAACTGAGAGGGTCCAGCCTCTCCAAGAACATCAATTATTTTCATTCCCCCATCCCATATTATTGACACCCCTTTCCAACATGACGAAGTTAGAATGGGCATAACCTAAATACTGCTAATGATTAGGAGAAGGATCAAAGGAGAAAAAGGAGTCTTAACAGAGAAGATAGGATTGAACAAATGAGTATGGCTACTGAATCATTATATTGATATTGCGTTTTAGTCTCCAGTGTCTTGGAGCAGCTGGAAGGAAAAACCTAAAATTATGGATCTGCAACTCATACCAAACCCTGAAATCTGTTCTATAACTACTTGTTAAAATGTACTTTGAAATTTATTGTTTTTTCAAACATATGTTAAATTTCACATTAGAAAAATGTTTTTAAAAAAATACATGAGCAGGTTATCAGGTCATAATAAATTGCCTTGAAACCTTAAGATACATCAGGCAAAATTCTGCGTACTTCAAATGTACTAACTTTTGAGTCTCACAAAATTCTACTATTCAGTATCATTATTCACCTTAATAGATGAGAAAACTTAGGCACAGAGGGCATGAACTAAACAACCAAGTTCTGACGACTAATAAAAGATGGTGCTCATAGTCACGCTCAGGAGTCTCAGGAGCAAGTAAGAGGACAAGTAAAAGCAGCTCATTCTGCCACTGATTGTGCACCATGTATAGATGATTGTATGTCAAGAATGTTTGTATGTTTGTTTGTTAAGGTTTACAATAAAAAAAAAAAAGAATTAGGGTGGTGGCTGGCTAAGCAAAGGGCAAATTCCCAGAAGTGGTCAGGTCTCAAGGAGAAAGATATCTCTGAGGAGAACAGCAATAAACAGCACCTGGGGGCCAAACAACAGCCACATGAGTGAGTTATCTACATGAAGGATAGAGCCAACTGACCCCACCTGAGTGAGTCATCTACCATCATGCATCAACAGATGCAGGAAAAGGCGGAGGGGAGTAAAACAGTTAATAAAAATTACAAAAGAAATGAAACTCTATAAAAGCAGATTGTCCCACAGAGTCTGGGCCGCTCACCTTTCACCTCTTCTTGAAGGAGTGCCCTCATGTTCTCTCACATACATTCTCAATACATTTCCTACTTGCTTAAAAAAAAAAAAAAAAAAAAAAAAAAAAGAATGTCTCATTCTCCCTGATGCCAGGTATCTGGAAAGCTTTTCTAATTTATAAGGAACACAGACTTCACTCATACTTAAAATGAAAGTCTGATTTACACTACATCCACCCCATCACCATGACCTTGATATATCCAAATGACAATGTTCAATCTTCAAGCCAGGGACCTAAGGTTTCCCCAAAGAAGTCTAGACATTCTAATCTTCATTATTGAGAGATGTATCATGTTCTCTCTTAGAAACCATAGGGGAAGACCTACTGTCTTATTAGCTCCTAACTCTTTTTAAAAAATGATAAAGGATAAAAAGACTGGACCACTTGAATCTTGGATAAATACATGGGGGCTTCAAACCTTAGCAGTCTCCCAGAACATATTTGACTACTTGGATCAATGTTTGTGCCACCTAAAATGAAAGTAGGATGATGCTAAATCTGTAACAAAAAGCTCCTACACTACCAGGGACTTCTGGATCTTTTCATGCATGGTACTAACTGATACGAGCTGGTTATTAAATTTCAGTAGTTTTATGAGCCAGGTATTAAACTGCTCCAGTTTGCAAGCTGCCAGAATGCAATATACCAGAAACAGAATGGCTTTTAAAAGGGGGAATTTATTAAGTTGCTAGTTTACAGTTCTAAGGCCATGAAAATGACCCAATTAAACCAAGTCTATAAAAATTTCCAAATTAAGGCATCACTTAAGGAAGGCCAATGATATTCAGGGTTTCTCTCTCAACTAGAAAAGCACATGGTGAAAATGGAGATGATATCTGCTAGCATTCTCTCCAGGCTTCTTGTTTCATGAAGCTCCCCTGGGGATATATTCCTTCAAAGTTCTCTGGCTATGGAACTTCCAGGAAGAGGGCTGAATAGGGTGCCCTGCTCCATGGAAAAGTTAGAGAAGGGACAGGGGGCAACTGAAGTGGCAATTCGGTAATGTAGCTGACCTGGGAGACCCTTCTGCACCACAGGGGGCAGCCCTGGCTGCAGAGGCCGAGGAACTGAGAGGCAGAGGGCTGAAGCCTGGCAGTGGAGGTGTGGAGTTTGTGGGAGTACACATATGGGAGCCAGGGACTAAGAAGTAAGCCAGGCCACATTCCTTGGGCATGCTACCCTCATCAGCACAGTCCCATGACTGGCGAAACACCCCACACCCCACACACCTGAACCCCATCACCTGCTCCCATTTCCTAAACTCCAGGCACCCCATCCCACCAGCACCCAGTGCATGTATCTGTCCCCAACCCCTACCCCAAGTACAGCCCAACCCACCACTCTTGCACCCCTGCCAAGCACTACCTCCCCCTCCCTGTTCTCTGCAGCCTGTTGCCAGCACATAAAGGCTGCAGGCACTAACCTCCATACCCAGGCTACCCCTGCGAGAAAGTACTGACATACGCAGCCAGGCCACATTTGACCCCAATCCATGAAAGTCATAATGCCAACCTGCTGCCACAGCTCTACGCATATGCACAAAGGGCCCCATGCCTAAGATCAATGCACACCAGGATTATGCCCCCCAGACTGGTGCACCTGCACAGCTACATCCTCTCTGGCTGCTGGGCAACCACGTTCACAAGCATCAGTGTAACATCTCCAACCTGCACCTATACCTGCCCTGAAACAAATAACCACACTGAAATCCCCACCCTGTACCCTGATCCCTGATATACAACCATCCCACAAACACAGGGCCTGAGACTGCTAAAAGAAATCAACTCCCAAAGTAAATCTATCAAGATATTTACATGCCACGAAGACAGCAGAAGATCACTAAGCATATCACAATACAGACAAATATACCCTGACTAATGATAAATTAAAACACCAGAGGAGACTCAGACATTGGCAAAACTAATCAAATATGTTCATACAACTCTACTTAATAAAATAAATGGGATAGAAAATGACATAAAGGAGATCAAGAAGACAATAGAATAGCACATAGAGGAATTTGAAAGAATAAATAGAAAAATAGTGGAAATCACAGAGATTAAAGACTCTGTTGACCAAATAAAAAGCATACTAGAAGTACACAACACCAGATTGAAGAGATAGAAGAAAGAATACGTGATATAGACAATAGGATAACTGACTTTGAAAACTCAAAACTGCAAATGGCAAAAAATGATGGAAAAATTTGAACTGGATCTAAGGAAAATGATAGACAAAATAAAGTGCACAGATATAAGAGTCATTGGTGTCCCAAAGGAGAAGAGAGGAGCAAAGGGCTAGGAAGAGGAGTTGAAGATATAATGGGGGAAACTTCCCAACCCTCATGAAGGACATAAATATACTAGTCAAAGAAGCCCAACAAACTCCAAACAGAATAAATTCAAATAGGCCTTCTCCAAGACACATACTAATCAGTCTGTCAAATGTTGAAGAGAAGCAGAAAATTCTAAAAGCAGCAAGAGAAAAACAATCTACTACATATAAGGGAAACCAGATAAGACTGAATTCAGACTACTCAACTAGAACCCTGGAGGTGAGAAAGCAGTGGTATGATATATTCAAAATCCTAAAAGAGAAAGACTTCCAGCCAAGAATTCTGTACCCAGCCAAATTTTCCTTCAAAACTGAGGGAGAGATTAAAGTTTTCCTAGAAAAAGAAGTCCTGAAAGAATTTGTCAACAAGAAACCGGCCCTACAAGAAATACTACAAGGATTTCTGCCAGCTGAAAAAAAAAAGACAGGAGAGGGTGGTCTGGAGGTGGGCACAGAATTGAATAGTACCACTAAGGTAATTTAAAGAATACAAAGAGAAAGAGGGGAAAGAATATATAGCTGTGACAAATAAAATAAAAAAGATAATATGGTGGATTCAAGAAAGACCTTTTCAGTAATAACTTTGAATGTTAACTGACTAAACTTACCAATTAAAAGATACAGATTGGCAAAATGGATCAAGAAACATAATCCAGCTATATGCTGCTTACAAGAGACTCATCTTAGACACAAGGATACACATAGATTGAAAGTTAAAGGATGGAAAAAGATTTTCCACACAAGTTGTAACCAAAAGAAAGCAGGAGTAGCTATACTAATATCAGATAAAATAGACTTTAAATGTAAAGACATCATAAGAGACAAAGAAGGACACTATGCACTAATTAATGGGTCAATTCATCAAGAAGATAGAAAAATCATAAATGTTTATGCTCCCAAGCAAGGAGCTCGAAAATACATGAGACATACATTAGCAAAACTGAAGGGAGTGATAGATGTTTCAACAATAAGAATAGAATTCAATACGTCACTCTTCTCTATAGATAGAACAGCCAGACAGAAGATCAACAAGGAAATAGAGAAGTTAAATAACTTGATAAATGAGTTAGACCTAACAGACATAAATAGGTCATTGCACCCCAAAGCACAAGGATATACGTTCTTCTCTAGTACTCATGGAACATTCTTCAGGATAGATGATATGCTGGAGGAAAAAACATGTCTTTATGAATTTAAAAATACAAATTATTCAAAGCACTTTCTCTGATCACAATGGGATGAAGCTGGATCTCAATAACCACCAAAGAACGAGAACAATCGCAGATATATGGAGAATAAATAACACAGTCTTAAATAATCAGTGGGTCAAAGAATAAATTGCTAGAGAAATCAGTAACTATCTGGAGATGAATGAAAATGAGAATACAACTTATCAGAACTTATGGGATGTGGTGAAGGCTGTATTGAGGGGGAAATTTATTGCCCTGAATGCTTATATTAGAAAACAAGAAAGAGCAAAAGTCAAGGACTTAACAGCACACCTGGAAGAACTTGAGAAAGAATAGCAGACTAACCCCAAAGCAAATAGAGGAAGAGAAATAAAGATTAAGGCAGAGATAAATAGAGGAAGAGAAATAAAGATTATGGAGATCAAAAGAACAATAGAAAGAATTAATAAAACTGAAAGTTGGTTCTTTGAGAAAATCAATAAAATTGATGGGCCACTAACAAGATTGACAAAGAAAAAAAAGACAGAGGATGCAAATAAACAAAATCAGAAATGAGAAGGTGTGTTACCACAGACCCTGAAGAAATAAAAAAAATCATAAGATGATTTCTATGAACAACTATATGCCAACAAACTAGACAACTTAGATGAAATGAACAAATTCCTGGAGACACACAAACAAGATACAGTGACTCAGGAAGAAACAGAAGATCTCAACAAACCAATCACAAATAAAGAAATTCAATAGGTCATCAAAAATCTTCCTACAAAAAAAAGGCCAGGACCAGATGGCTTCACAGGGGAATTTTATCAAACATTCCCAAAAGAGCTAACACCAATCCTGCTCAAACTTTTACAAAAAATTGAGGAAAAAGGAATTCTACCTAACTCATTTTGTGAAGCTAATACTATTTTAATATCAAAACTGGGTAAAGATGCTATAAGAAAGGAAAACTACAGGCCAATCTCCCTAATGAACATAGATGTAAAAATTCTCAATAACATACCAGCAAATCAAATCCAGCAATACATTAAAAGAATTATACACCATGATCAAGTGGGGTTTATACCAGGAATGCAAGGATGGTTCAACACAAGAAAATCAATTAATGTAATTCAGCACATTAACAAATCCAAAGGGAAAAAAATCACATGATCATTTTGATTGATGCTGAAAAAGCATTTGACAAAATTTCACATCCTTTTCTGACAAAAACACTCCAAAAGATAGTAATGAAACATAACTACCTCAATAAAATAAAAGGAATATATGAATAACTGATAGCCAGCATCATACCCAATGCAGAGAGACTGAAAGCTTTCCCCCTAAGATCAGGAACAAGACAAGGATGCCAACTATCACCACTATTATTCAACATTGTGCTAGAAGTTCTAGCTAGAGCAATCAGGCAGGACAAAGAAGTAAAAGGTATTCAAATTGAAAAGGAAGAAGCAAAAACTCTCATTATTTGCAGATGATAGGATACTATACTTGGAAGATCCTGAGACATCTACAGCAAAGTTACTTGAGCTAATAAACAAATTCAGCAAGGTGGCAGGATATAAAATTAATGGGCAAAAATCAGTAATATTTCTGTACACAAGCAATGACCTAGCTGAAGAATCAGTTAAGGAAAAAATTCCATCCAAAATAGCAACTAAGAGAATCAAGTACTTAGGAATGAACTTAACTAAGGACATAAATGACTTGTATACAGAAAACTGCATAACATTGCTAAAAGAAATCAAAGGCGATCTAAATAAGTGGAAGGACATTCCCTGCTCATGGATAGGAAGGCTAAATATAGTTAAGATACCAATTCTCCCCATACTGATCTATAGATTCAACACAGGACCAATCAAAATTCCAACCCCCTAGTTTGAAGATTTGAAAAGCTAATTACCAAATTCATCTGGAAGGGAAAGAGACACCAAATAGCTAAACGCATCCTAAAAAAGAAGAATGAAGTGGGAAGATTAACACTCCCTGAGTTTAAAACCTATTATAAAGCCACAGTGGTCAAAACAGCATGGTACTGGCACAAAGATAGAAGCATTGATCAATGGAATAGAATTGAGAGTGTAAAAATAGACCACCAAATCTATAGTAAACTGATTTTTGACAAGGCCCCCTAATCCTCTGAACTGAGACAAAATAGCCTTTTCAATAATTGGGCATGGAAGAACTAGATTTCAATAGTCAAGAGAATGAAAAAGGACCCCTATCTTACACCCTACACAAAAATCAACTCAAGGTGAATCAAACACCTAAATATAAGAACTAGCACCATAAAGTGTCTAGAAAAAACGTGGGAAAAATCTTCAAGACCTAGTAATAGGAGGTAGCTTCCTAAACTTTACACCCAAAGCACAAGCAACAAATGAAAAAATAGATAAATGGGAACTCCTCAAAATCAAATGCTTCTGCACTTCAAAAGACTTTGTCAAAAAGGTGAAGCAGCAGCCAACTCAATGAGAGAAAATATTTGGAAATCATATATCGGACAAAGGTTTGTTTTCCTGTATATACATAGAAATTATACAACTCAACAATAAAAGAACAAAAATCCAATTATAAAATGGACTAAAGATATGAATAGGCATTTTTCTGAAAAGCAAATATGATGGCTCAAAAGCGCTTGAAGAGATGTTCATTTTCATTGGCTATAAGGGAGATGCAGATCAAGACTACAATAAGATACCACCTCACACCTATAAGAATGGCTACTATTAAACATACAGGAAACTATAATGTTGGAGAGGATGTAGAGAAACTGGGACACTTATGCACTGCTGGTGGGAATGTATAATGGCACAGCCACTATGGAAGACTGTTTGGTGGCTCCTTAGGAAATTAAATATCAAGTTGCCCTATGACCCAGCAATAGCACTACTTGGTATATACCCAGAAGAGCTGAAAGCAACAACACAGACATTTGCACACCGATGTTCATAGCAGCATTATTAAAATTGCTAAAAGATGGAAACAAACCAAATCCCATCAACAGACGAGTGGAATATTAAGACAAAATGACGTCCTGAAGCACATGACACGATGGATGAGCCTTGAGGGCATAATGTTGAGTGAAATTAGCCAGTCACAAAAGGATAGATATTGTATGATTCCACTTTTATGACCAGCATAAAGGTGAAAACAGGCATATAATACAGAATATAGGGGATTTAGAGATACATAGAAGCTAGAGATGGGGAACCATTAGCTAATGAGGTTGAACTCCAATGTAAAGGAATAGATAGGTGTGAAGGTGGTTCTCTAGTGGGTCTAAAAGTAGTATTACCATATTGAAGATGAACAGGATTGAAAGGGGTTGTATAGACCTATGTGTCCCACTGATTAACACTAGAAATATGAATTAGTTCTCACAAAAATTACTTCAAAGATATGATTCTTGTACAAAGAGTGATTAAGTCCATGGTGTAGGGGCAAAACTGCTATTGCGTGATATGAAATATGTTCCAAAGGGAACCATCAACACTACCACAGGTACAGCAGAGGCAAATAATGGGGGGAAGGACAAAAGTTAAGAGGAGGTTTAGATTTCCTAGTTGGCGAGGGTGTGTTTATTGGTTTTCTTTCTCTTGGGAACAATGAAATTATCTAAAATTGAGAATGTTAATGGACTGTGAACTTTGGGCCTTCTACACGATGTCCGATGAATGCAGGTGGCTGAATGACATACTGATGGAGAAGTAGATTGGTGAAGGATGGTGCATACTGATGAACAAAGGTTGTGCTGTGACCAAAAGGAACAAAGTCATGAGGTATGCAACGATGTGTATGAGCATGTGGGACATTTGGTGAGACAAAAGAAGCCAGAAACAAAGGAACAAGAATGGTACAGTGATCTTTAGAAGATGCTTATAAGAAAACAGGGGCCTAGATTGTCAGCTTTTGGAGCAGACACATTAAGTCCGGAGGGGTGATTATTATTTCTGGATTTTCAGAGGCTGATTTATATATTTATCAGCCTGATATTTAGAGATAAGAATGAAGTCAAACAGGTTGGGGTTAAAATAATTCAGAGCATAGGGGTAAGGAAGACAGTGTCTATATTTTAGAACCACACATACTCTTTGGGGCCAATGGAAGAAAGGTTTATTTCATTTGCAACTGAAATTTTCTGTAGTGCATAATCTAATTCAACCTATCTATATAGCTCATTTGAACAATTGAAACACAGGAAGCACAGAATAAGAAAGAGGTCCTTTAATCCTGTATAGATTATTGTAATGCCTGGAAACATCCTAGAGTATATTAAGCAGATAATCAAAAAGTATTGGCAAAGTCCCCGGAGGGAGGGGAGAAAGAATATGGAACTATTAAACCTTACCATCAGGAAATCCGCTGATACTGTGTCAAATTTTAGGGACACCCAAATCAATAAGCCAGGCCCTCGATCATGAGGCTTACTCTTCTGAAGCTTATGTAGGGAGCCGAGAAGGCTACTCTGGTGGTTGCTCTTACCAAGCTTCAGTTAGACCTTGCTACCTATCGTAACCTCCCAACTCCCAACCAGGACCATTCCAGCCAATCCTAAAGAACACCTAGGGCAATATATAAGATTCCACAAGGGTTCCATGCACTAGAGTAACTTTCCAGAAACCTACAATCTCCAGATTGCTCCCTGGTCCCGATAAGTCCTGAAACCTAGCCCAGCCTCTCCAGAGCATCAGATAGTTCCATCTCCCTACTCCATATTAGTGACAGACCCAATATGAAAACTTTAGAATGGCCATAGCCCAAACACCCCTAAAGAGAGGGAAGGAGAGATGAAAGGTGATTGTGGAGTTATCCAGAGAAGATAGGATTTAACAAATGAATATGAATGCTGAATCATTAAATTGATATCTCTTTTAATGTCCAGTATTTTAGAGCAGCTAGAAGTAAAAACCTAAAGTTCTGAAATTGTAACCCATGTCAAACTCTGAAATATGTTCTACAACTAATTGTGGTGCTGTGCTTTGAAATTTATTGCCTTTTCGTGTATATGTCATTTTCCACAAAAGAGAAAGGAGAAAAAGTTGATTGTGGTGGTAAAAAAAATATTTAAGCCCTCTAGCTCCTATATTCTGGAGCAGCTAGAAGGAAAAATATGAGAGGATTGTATGGTAGCCCATGACAAACTCTGGGATGTGTCCTGTAACTACTTGTTGAAGAGTGCTTTGAAAACTATTGCTGTTTTCTCTCTTTGCTCTGTATATATGCCATAGCATACAATAAAAAAGGTAAAAGTAAAAAAAAAAAAAAGAATTAAACATGAAAAAAATTAAAATAAAAAAATTCTCTGGCTACATGGGCTCTGTCATTCTTGTGACTCTGAAGAAACTCTCTCCGAAATGTTTCCTCTTTTAAAGGATTCCAGTAAACTAATCAAGATCCACCTGGAATGGGTGGAATCACTTCTTCCTCTAATGAAAGCTTAATACCCACAATTGGGTAAGTCACATCTCCGTGGAGATAACCTAATCAAATTTCCAACCTATAGTACTGAATAGGGATTAATAGATCCTTAAGATTGATTAGGATTAAAACATGGTTTTTCTTGGATACATAAATGCTTTGAAACCAACACAGAAGCCCTTGAAAGTTTGAAATTGGCTATGATATAGATATATGCACTATAGAAATCAATATGGTATCTATATGCACTACAGGTATCACTATGGGTTTTTGGTTACCATCTCAATACTGCCCTAGGCCCTTGAACTCCAAGATTATCTCCCCCCAAAAGGCCACAAAATATGGATTCTTTCCAGGCATTAGCATTATCTTGAGATGATACTAAGCTCCATCAACCATGAAATTCATACTGAAACTGTCATATGAAAAAAAATAGGTGATTTTAAATTGAGAACACAAATACTTTTTTAAAAATAATTTTATTGTAAACCTTAACAAACACACATTCTTTTTTCTCTCTTACAATTTCTTAAAAATATTTTTATTGTCAAACCTTAACATACAAACATTCTTGACATGCACACATTCTATAAATGGTGTACAATCAATGGCTCACAATATCATCACATAGTTGTGTATTCATCACCATGATCATTTTTTTGAACATTTGCATCTCTCCAGCAAAAGAAATAAAAAAGATAAAAGAAAAAACTCATAGACACTGTTCTAGTTTGTTAGCTGCCAGAACGCAATATACCAGAAATGAATGGCTTTTTAAAAAGGGGAATTTAATAAGTCACAAGTTTACATTTCTAAGGCCATGAAAATGTCCTCATAGCAACAGACAGGCCAGCACTTGCCCGACCAGACAACTGGGCACCACCACCTGGCCAAGCTGACACATGAACTTGACCATGACAGTCCACCCCTTGTCAACTTGCAGTAATACACATCCACCTTAAACCATATGTAATCTCTAAATAGAAAACAATAACAGACACAATTTTCCCTTGCTGAACAATACTCACCTGTCCTGCATACAACTGAAAATGCATTAAATCTCTCCAAAACAGGGTGCAACTCCTTGGGTAATATTCACTCTTAAACTTGGTATCTTACAACTTAAATTCTATAACATGAACAAACAGAATTACAGTCCTGGTTTCTGCAAGTGATCATGCGGTCATACGTCATATTTACCATTACCTTCTTCCACTGCCCATTCCATGTTCCCTTTACCCTCAGCAAGTACTTCAGCTGGCCATGGTTCTGTGCTTGGTGGGGTGACCCAAACCTTCATTCCTGAAGTTTGAGAGCCATTGGTAGTATTGGAATCTAAGACTGCCACCTGGACACTTTGGGCTACTCATGTGCCTGGATCAACAAGATAAAAAGGGGATTACTTTACTGGCTGGGGTGACCGACCCTGACTATCAGGGGGAAATAGGACTGCAACTACACAGTGGAGGTAAAGAAGAGTTTTCCTGGAATATAGGAGATCCCTTAGGGGGTCTGTTAGTACTAAACCATGCCCTATGATTAAAATTAGTGGAAAACTGCAACAACCCAATAGAAGCCTTCTCTATCAAGCTCCTCACAACTCCTCCAAAATCTTCCCCTTATCCGTTTTAAAAAGCATTCCAACATGCTTGGTATTTGCAAACCGCAGCAGCACCCCACTCCTGATCCCAAAATCTATTCTGGTTTGCTAGCTGCCAGAATGCAATATACCAGAAATGAATGACTTTTTAAAAAGGGGAATTTAATAAATCACATGTTTATAGTTCTAAGGCCATGAAAATGTCCTTATAACAACAGACAGGCCAGTGCTTGTCTGACCAGACAACCAGGCACCACCACCTGGCCAAGCTGACATGAACCTGACCATGACACATACTATACTCCTTACCCCTCCCTCTCATTGACCAATAGTATTTCAATCTACTCAATTTATTTTAACATTCATTCCCCCTATTATTTATTTATTTTTGTCCATATTTTTTACTCCTCTGTCCATACCATAGATAAAAGGAGCATCAGACACAAGGTTTACACAATCACACAATCACATTGTAAAAGCTATTTCATTATACAATCATCTTCAAGAAATATGGCTACTGGAATACAGCTCTACAGTTTCAGGTACTTCCTGCTAGCCACTCCAATACACCATAAACTAAAAAGGACTATCTATATAATACTAAGAATAATCTCCAGGATAATCTCTCAATTCTGTTTGAAATCTCTCAGCCACTGACATTTTATTTTGTCTCATTCCTCTCTTCTCCCTTAAGACCGAGAAGGTTTACTCAATCCCTTGATGCCAACTCCCAGCTCAGGATTTCTGTCCCACATTATCAGGGAGAGTTATACCCCTTGGAGTCATGTCCCATGTAGCAGGGGAGGGCTGTGAGTTTGCTTGCCACGTCAGTTTAGAAAGAGATAGACCACATCCAAACAACAAAAGAGGTTTTCTGCAGGTGAGTCTTAGACCTAGTTTTACGTAGGCTTAGCCTGTCCTTTGCAGGGCTAAGTTTCATAGGGGTTAACCCCAAGATCGACGGTTCAGCCTATTGATTTGGTTATCTCTGCTGCCTATGAGAATATCAGAAATTCTCCAAATGGGGAAGCTGAATATTTCCCCCTTCTCCCCATCCTCCCAAGGGGATTTTGCAAATACTTCTTTATTCAATGTTCAGATTACTCTGGGATTTATCAGGGCATCACACTAACCTGGACAAACCAACAAAATTTCATGCCCTATTCAAGGTTCCTTGTACTTATAGTGTTCAATTAAGCTGACCATACAAGCTAATTAGGAAATGCACTAGTCAAAATATAAATTTTGCCCCAAATAAGCATTTTTCCATTTAGTATCACACAGAAGTCGAAGTTTCAAAATATGGATGACCATCTATTTTCAACACCTTGCAATACTGACATTCCTCTGTTCTTCCTCATGCAAAACCATTTTAAAATTTTTACATTTAATCACTATTATTGTACACTCTAGGCATTCCTAAATTATACGATGTCAGTCTTTATTGTCTATCTTTCCTTCTGGTTTCATACGTGCCCCCGGCTCTTCTCCCTCTATCATTTTGACATTCAGCTTCATTCAGTGTGCTTACATTATTGTGCTGCAATCAAGTGGTATTGTGCTCTCCATTTCTGAATTTTTACAATTAGTCCTGTTGCACAATCTATATCACTTCAGCACCAATTACCCAATCTATACCTGTGTTCTTAACTGAAATTCTCCAAGTTCACTCATTAATGTTAGTTCATATCATGAGCCCATGCAGCATTTGCCTTTTGTTTCTGGCTAATCTCACTCAGCATAATATCTTCAAGATCCATCCATGTTGTTACGTGCTTCATGACTTTCTTCTGTCTTACAGCTGTGTAAAATTCCATCTAATGTGTATACCACAGCTTGTATAGCCACTCATTCATTGATGGGCATTTGGGCTATTTCCATCTCTTGACAATTGTAAATAATGCTGCTATAAACATAGGTGTGCAAATGTCCATTTGTGTCCTTGCCCTCATGTCCTCTGAATAGATACCTAGTAATGGGATTGCTGGATCATATGGCAATTCTGTACTTAGCTTCCGGAGGAACCGCCAAACTGCTCTCCACAGCAGCTGTACCAATTTACATTCCCACCAACAGTGGATAAGTGTGCCTCTTTCTCCACATCCTCTCCAGCACTTATAGTTCTCTGGTTTTTTTTAAGTAATGGTCATTCTAGTGGGTATCAGATCATATCTCATTGTGGTTTTGATTTGCATTTCCCTAATAGCCAGTGAAGCTGAACATCTTTTCATGTGCCTTTTAGCCATTTGCATTTCCTCCTCTGAGAAGTGTCTATTCATGTCTTTTGTAATTGGGTTGTTAATCTTTTTGTTTTGGAGTTGAACAATCTCTTTATGTATTCTGAATACTAAACCCTTATCTGATATGTGGTTTCCAAATATTGTCTCCCATTGTGTAGACAGCCTTTTTACTTTCTTTACAAAGTTCTTTGATGCGCAGAAGTGTTTAATTTTGAGGAGTTACCATTTATATATGTCTTTCTCCAATGCTTATGCTTTGGGTGTATGATCTAGGAAACTGCTCCATTATGAGTTTTTTAAAGATATTTCCCTACATTTTCTTCTAAAAGTTTTATGGTCTTAGCTCTAATGTTTAGGTCTTTGATCCATTTTGAGTTAATTTTTGTATAAGTATGAGATATGGATATTTTTTCATTCTTTAGCATATGGATATCCAGAGAACATGAATACTTTTGAGATAAATTGTTTATGGTTTCAAAAACATAAAACATATATTTGCAGAAAGTATCAAATATTAAAAGAAAAATATAAAATTTTTCAAATTATAAAGTTAATGATACAACTCCACACTTGATCTCCAGAGACAGTCATTGCTAGCACTGTGATCTCTAAGGGAGAACTTCCATACTGAGAGAGACCCCTGTTCCAAGATTGAAAACCTGAGAATTCTCTTGTTTTATTAGGTATTTATATTATTGCCATGTATTCAAAATACCTTATGAGATTAACTTACCTATTATGAAACCAGCTAGCACAGAATTCATATGTCTTGACAAAAGCCCCAAAACATTTGTGTTTGAAGTTCCTGTGTGTCTGACCCAAAAGCATGGCCACAGTTGTTAGTAAGTGACATCCTCTCAGTATTCAAAATATCTCTGGAAATAGGAACTCCAGAGTGATAACCATTTCACAGGAAAAGGACTAAATAAAATGGCACAGGATGTGTAAGGAGGAGTAGGTCTGAGTCGTGTTGTGGCATCACTTCCATCAGTCAGTGGATGACTTTTGGCTAGAACTGAGGGTAGCCAATGGATGGCTTTTCATTGAAACAAGGGGAGCATCATTTCCCCCCGATGAACCTCGGCATCCTTGGTCCCCTTGTCTGGGACATAGATGTCAAGGAGGTTGAGGGTTTGGAGTCTGGGCAACTTGTGGCAAACAGAGAGGATGTGAATAGTGGAGGAAGGAGCTCCACTCCAGTCTTCACTGGTGGAAGGACCATTTAGTTCCAAATGTTGAAGTGAATCTGTCCTTTCTAGTTGAGATACTCCTTTGGTAGCGAGTCTATTCATACTGATAATGAGCTTTTGTAGCTTCTGAAGATACAGACCTACAGCTTATAGGAGCCCATATGCTGAGAAGGAGCAATTCACGAGTTTTAGGTTGTAGAGGTCTTCAACTTCAGAGAGGGCCATCATGAGCTCCTCATCAGACATTAGAGGAAGATTCACCAGCTCCAGGGAGCACAGTGCCTTCAGCCTGGGCAAGGCCTTTAGCTGCCTGTCATTGAACACAGGGACACAGTCCAGGACAATATACTGCAAAAATTGTAGTGGAGAGAAGTCGCTTTCCTTGAGAAGCCATGACTTAGAAATTTCATAGTTGTGCAGTTCCAGACTCCTCAGGAGTCTGTTTAGTGATTGGATGTTTCCTTAGGTGGGCAAAATGTACTTCTAGTTTGCTCAGGTGGGGACTCCTCTTCCCAGTTTTCTTAATCAAAGCTGGAATGTATTTAGCATCATTCATGCCAGAGATCAGGTAGCACCCAAACTCAATGACTGGAGTCCTGATCCCACTATCTCTGGAAGACATCCCTCATAAACAGGGCTTCTACCATCACTGATGTCAGGTCCACATGTCTCTATAGGGAAAAGTCCTCCAGGAGCATTTTCCAAAGCTTACAAAGTCTGGAAATTTAAATCCTGTCTGGAATGCACAGGAAGGAGAATATCTTCAGCTTCACATAGGCAGGCAGTGCTAAGATGGTTACTGAGCTTTGCTCTGTACTCATTGTGTACACGGCTAGTGATGAAGATGTTGCATCTTTGGCTTCTAGGTGAATTGAGGAGTCTGAGGAAGTGGAGTGTTGCTTTGGGTGGTTGGGGGATGACAGCTGGTGTGGACACTATTTCCTTCTCTGAGGCACTTCATCATAGAGAACAGAGCTTTCAATGAGATCAGAACTCCAAAACTGTAGGAGGTAGAGAGGCCAACTAGATTCTGAGGCAGTCTCCAGAGGAAAGCAGCACTTTATTTCTTTGTATTTTTTTCTTCCTGTATAGACCAACTTCTCAGGGAAAATCTCCATAAGCTTTTGGTAAAAGTCACTTGTCAATTAAATAGTCATTGAGTATCTACTATGCTCAAGGCATCTTGGAATTTATAAAGCTTTAGGAAATGTGGTCCTTGATGAATCTCTCGGTGTGGTGCCTCATCCAGAAGAACTTGCTTTTTAACAAGAGGATGATAGCAACCCTAGTTGCATATCATAATCACCTGAGGAGCTTGTTAAACAAACACTTGCCCAAGCTCCAGCTCTCAATTTTGGGAGAATCTGATAATAGGTAGGGACCAAGGTGTGTGTAGTTTTAACACAAAGCTCCCCAAGTGAATCTTATACACAACCAGGATTAAGAAACACAGCTTTAAGGTAAGAAAGAACCAATTGTTGGAATTCAGTGCCTAGTGAGCCAGGTGGGTATCTTTGAAATTTACATGAGCAGCGGTTTAGTTCTCAGTCTGAAACAGACCTCAGAGGACAGGGTTGGGCCCGATCTTCTCTTCAATACACCTGGCACAAGACTGCTATGTTGGAATGACAATTGCAGTCACTTCTAAACATTATCCCAAATGCCTTCCAATGCGCTGTGTCCTTATATCCATTCTCACAGGATCGCTTGACCCTTTAGTTATTTGTGTAAATTTTCTCCTTCACTAGATTGTGAAATATTTGAGATCAGGGCCAATCCTCTTTCTCCCACTGGGGAACACAGTAACTCATACTTAATAGCTGTTTGACAGGTTTTGTTTTGAATTGAATTCTTCTCATCCAAGTCCTGGGTTTCTAACCATAATTCATAACACACATGTATCCATAGTGGATATACATACACATACACACACACACACACACACACACATATATACCGATAAATGAATCTTTTTTTTATAAAATATTTCAATCACAAAATAATATATAACATACGTAGGAAGAAAAACAAAAAGCAAGCACTAATGGATCCACCACCCAGCTAATGAAATAGGACGTTGGCAATACCTTTTAGGCAACTTATTGAACTAGATCTTTTTCAACAGTAGCAATCTTCTGAAATTTAAATCAGAATGCATACAGCCACTCGTTGATTGATTGGATTCATTCATTCATTAAGTGTCAGATACAATGTTGATGAAGTAGCTACTTCTACTGTGGGGGTGAGTGAGGTCACAAGAGACATAAGCTCTGAAAGAGGCGTACAAGATGCCTTCGCTGAAAGCGGTCTTTAACCTGACTTGGTGCTCCAGAGCGGCCGTGGTTTCTGCAAACGGACACTTTGGGCAGAAACTACGCGTCCCGGCAGTCCGCGGGGCGAAGGGGTGGAGCTGGGTGGGGGGCGGGGGCCCGGCGAGAGGGGGCATTGTGTCCGCGAGTGCGGAGCCGCATTTGTCTGCGCGAGGTGTTAGCAGAGCAGGCGTTGTGGTCGCCGGCCAGGGGCTGGAAGTGTCAGCGGCGATCGCGGCCCCGGCGGGAGGCCGAGCAGGAGGGACCACGCGCCGGCTCGCTGCGCTCGGTGGCAGGAGGCGGTGCGCAAGCGGAGCAACATGCAGATAGGCGCCGAGCGCTCTGACGAGGTCTCCCGAGGAAAAGAGGCCGGGGCTGTGCTGGCGCGGCAGGGAGCATGAGGGAGGCCGGGGGAAGGCTCGAATCCGAGCGCTGCTAGAGAGCGGTGCGCGCCGCACACTCGCCGGGGCGCGGCGGAGGGCGGGAGCCGGGCAGGTCGCGCCAGCGGGCGGGAGCCGACTGCCGGGAGCGCTTCTGATTTGCGACGCGGACGTTAGGGGCCCGGAGCAGCCCCCGGCCCCGGCGCGCTGCCGACATGGGCAACGCGGGGAGCATGGATTCGCAGCAGACCGATTTCAGGGCGCACAACGTGCCTTTGAAGCTGCCGATGCCTGAGCCAGGTGAACTGGAGGAGCGATTTGCCATAGTGCTGGTAAGTGCGCGGCGGCTGCCGAGCGTGGACACCCGGGGCCCCCGGCCCGGCTGCGCAGCCGACCCCCGCCTCTTCCCTTTCTCCCTGCGCCGGGAGCGAGCCTCCTGTCGCTGGGGGAGGCTCCCACCTTCCCGCTTGTGGCCTCCCCTCCTCACTCCTTTCCGCCCCTCTTCGGGCCTCCGGGGCTCAGCTCTCTTGGTGCCTTGGGATGGAGCGGGAGGCTCGGGGCGGGCTGCCCTACTGGTCCCAACCCATTGTCTGGCTGGAGAGGCACCTCGCAGCGCGTGTGCCCGGGGAGGTGCGGCGTGGGTGTGAGGGGAAGGTGGCGCGGGTCCAGGAGGAGGGGGCAGCGAGCTGCTAGGGCTTTTTGTTTAAAACAACAACAACAAAAACACCCACAAAGCCGCAGGTCCCGGGCGCCTGCCGAGCATCCCGCGGGCGCCCCTAGCAGATGGGTGCATGTGGCCGGCCGCCGGCGCCGGGCGTGCGCGAAGGCGAAGTCGGGGAGGTCTTCTGTCGCGGCTTGGCTCTGGGTTGCTCCCCCGAAAGGGAAAGGGACGGAAACCCCCAGCAGAGCGGCGCCGGGGTCCCTAAGCGAGGAGAGGACAAACCCAGACGGGGGAGAAGCTTTGCCTCAGCGCGTTCTTTATGGTCTTAAGTCTTTAACCACAAAAATGTGCAATTTTGCGGGGACGTGCTGCGAGCTGTCCTGACAACATGGGCGACCCCTCCCCGCCCCCAGCACACCCAGCCAAGTCCCCCGCTCCCTCCCGCATTCCGCTTTCCTCAGCCTCCAGCTCCTCAAATCCAAGACTGATTATTCGCTTCTTTCTCCCTTTCCTGCTGGGACTAAGTTTCTGGGCCCCTCCCAGGCAGGGCTTGTCAGAACAGTGAGCTCAAGAGGGCGTGGAGGCCTCCTCCACCTTGTCCCAGAAGGGGCTGTAGCAGATGGCCCCCAGACTATATTTTTCAGTGTTTCAGCGTCTTTTTAGGGACGTTGGGAGGAAAATGGGCAAAATTGGACGCTCTCTCGTTCTTCACACTTGTATACTTCCTGTAGCTGCTGCTTTTCCCAGCGGATTACCTCTGAACTCCAGAAGTCTAGGCAGGAAGACAAACTTGTGCTCAGGACAGCCAACATTTGTGCCTGTTTGGAGAATTTTGGCGTGTAGCCTCACATCTTTGGAAAAACACCCGAGTCCATGGACTAGATCAAAACCGGTTTTCTGAGACCAACACTGGGTCATTAAAATTGCTTTTTTTAATTTAGGCTTTTAAAAGTTTGGTATGGGGAATAATGTTCTGGATGGCAGGTTAGCTTTGTGCCCTTTGAAGAAAGGAGGTTTTTTCGTACCACATGGAAACTCTGGTGTGGCAGTCCAGGAGGTAGATGAGGTTGCCTGTCTTGCTTTGCATCTTCTTGATTTCCCACAGCTGCTCCCACCATTGTGCAAGATGGGACACTCTGAAATGAAACAGCATAAGCATAATTACTTCTCAAAGCAGGCTGGTGCACATTTGGCCTGTCTTTCCAGAGGCAAACGTGTTTGTTCAAAATCCTCTTCCTACAAGACCTCCCGACTCTGGATGTTCTTCTGGTCTTCTGGTACTGCTTGTGAGTGTGTGAGTGAATATTGTGCTGGAAGGGCCAGTGATACGGGAAAACCAGTGCAGTAACCATAATAATAATGCAATTAAATTCTGCTCAACTGGGATGGTCATCTTTTGCATGAGCTGATTAACAACACATGGTATGAATCTTTAGAAAAATAATGTCTTGTCATTAACGTGGTGGATTTGTGTTACTATTAAGTCTATCAGTCACAAATTTAGTAAGTTGGCAGTTTCCTTGGGGCGACAGTTGTTTATTGTGGCTACTTTAACTTTACTGTGAGTCACACATAGTTACTGGATAAAGTCCTTTTAAAAAGTGTTTACAATATTCTAAATCTCTCAAAAATGCACACAGATGCACAGACACACACACACAGCAACAACAAACGAAAACAAAACGAGGCTGACCTCCTATGAATAGAAACAAAATCTTGTGGAGAGTCTTGGTTTGGGGTCCTTCTAGTTAGGGATGCGTTTAGATTGTTGGGGCAGTGTTTTAATCTTCTCTCCCTAATCTGCTCCACTTGCTCTTTGGAGACTTACAAAAAAGATTAAAAGGAAACTTTTCCAGCCATCTCTACAGGTTGAAAGATGTACCAACTTACAGTGATTTCTTTCGTTAGTTTTTTCTGAAGTTGTACATGTGACACTCTGAACTTCGCTTTTTCATCATGAAATGCTTTTTCATCACGAAAACAGTCAAATCGTTTAATTGTGGACCAAGTTTGAAGGACAAGTTTTTTTTTTTAACATGGGCAGGCACCGGGAATCGAACCCGGGTCCTCGGGCATGGCAGGCAAGCATTCTTACCTGCTGAGCCACCGTGGCCCGCCCATGAAGGACAAGTTTTAGGTGACAGCTTTTTAAAAAGATTGAGGTGGGGGGTGCGGGGGGAGGGGAATCCTCTATCCTTAGACAATGGAGTCCTGTTGGTATGATCAGTATTAGTTTTATTTTCCTATATAATGAAGATCATTAGATGTTCCAGGAGGAACCAAATAGGGATATTGTACTGAAAGCTATACAGACATCTCATTGTAAATTGGCTTATATCAATAATTAATGTGCTGTTTCAGGCATTAAAAACAATTCCTTCCAACCCCCAAGCTCTAGGATATTTAATGCCTTGGGTAAGAGTAAGTAAAAATTAGAATTACGGAAGACCAACTCATTTAATGTGAAGAAAACCTTACGAGAGAACAAATTTACTCAATGACTATCCCCCATCAGTCTCATGGATTAAACTGTAAACATCTAAAAATCAGTTGCTATGAATGGAGAGGAGGGCAGAAGTGAGTAAAAGACTACTGGATTAAGATCAGGGGAGGGGTAAACTTGAAAAAGTATTAGTTTTTTATAGGAAAAAAATTAGATTAAAAAAAATAGAGATTTGAGTTACTGACTTCCTATAAAATAATGGCTAGCAAAAATTGGATCCAAATTTTAGGAGCTTAATACTCCTAAGGAGAGTCTCCACTTCCCTGCCTTTGTCTTAAGCACTATGTTAATTGTAGTTTTAAAACTTATATTAAAGTGAGAAGACTACTGACTATGTATATATTTAACCATTTGGCATCCTTGTATTTCCCTTTCAGATACAGCTATAAGGTGATAGGATTTTGTTCATGTTTGCACTGTGCATTGTGTCTTAAATTCTTCAGTGGAAGTGTTCTGTGAATTCTAAATTCAGCTGTCTAGTTCACTCTTTGCTCCCTTAGAGTGTATGTGTTTTTTATATTTTACAGGTAATGTCTATTTTTGGGGAGTGCACTCATTTATAACTAAAGATCCATGTAGCGTTCCTTTGTATTTATTAAACATTTCTGTTGTTGGAGAAACATGTAAATACCCCTGTGCTTTGTAGTTTAAAAAATATGCTGTGAAGGTAATTATTGATGGATGTGGCCAGCAGCTGATGTTCTTTGACCAAGAATACCTTTTCTATATTAGACATTCTGTAATATTGCTCAGTAATTTTTGGCTTGCAGTAACTATTTGCAACTTAAAATGTAAGTTCCCCCAATGTCTTGTGGAGGAACCGTCCTAAGGATTCTTTCTTTGGGCTTTAGCGGAAAGGATGATTTTAAGTCCCCTGCCTTAGCTGCTGTATCTCTGCGATATCAGATATCAGGCAGCTCTGCAAACAGATTTTAAGAGACAGATTAGGAAGTAATGATTTAAGGCAGAATTATCTTATGTTTGATACTGGAAACTGCTTTGGTATTTGATTAAATTGAGTCAGTTTCCTTTTCTGTTTCTATGCTTGCCCTGAGGTTGGATGTAGTCATTCATTTTTAGGAAGTGGGAACATTTTCTGAGTGCCTACTATGAGTCAGGCCTTGTGCTGAGTTGTTCTTCCACATTCTTAGCAGCAATATAGAAGAGAAAATAAGGTTACTGAAATTGCCCAAAGCCCTGTTGTTATCAAATAACCACTCTGGGATTTGGAGCTCTGCTTTCCCCCTCTGAGAGCCTGGGACTAGTTGTAAAGATAAATAAATAAATAAATAAATGAATAAATGCATAAATAAATAAATAAAAGATTCCTAAATCCAGTAAACGTGAGTTTCACACTATATACAATTGACATATTTCTTAAAAGTTAGGGTTGCTCAGTGACAGAAGTGAGTGCATCTGATGGTTCTCTTTAGATGTCAGATATCTGCTATCTTCTGGATGATGTTTTGTTTTCAGACATGGAGTTAAGTATTGGATTGGTTCAAAGTATGCCCTTCAGTGTTTCCTTTCTGAGCAGACTTGAAATACCTTGGTTGGGAAGCTTAGGTTCCCCAAATCAGAAGGAAGAGACAGCCTGCTATTGCAGTGCACACACTGCAGATGTCATTACTTGTGATAGGGACAAAGAAGGTCAAGTTTGAACATTTAGGTTTATTACCCACTGCAGTGTGTTTTTGGCTTTCAACCACTTCCAAGGAGAGCGCTTGTTAGGAAGTCTACTAAGCAGATGGATGGGCAGGAGCACAGTTATGCCATCAGATGCTTGCTGACTTGTGTTCTCCTAGCCTTTCTCCCTGTCCTGAGGGAAAAGGGGTGGGAAAGGGGGCTAGAATGTTATCACTTTCTAACCATTACAATCTCATTCCAGGCAATACCTTCCAAAGCTGTTTTATTTTCTAATGTGTGACTGTATGCTTAGGGCTGTACTTGTCAGGGTATGTTTTGCCACCCCCCTCCCCGCCCCCCAATAATATCAATAGAAACTGAAAATATATTTGGCTACCTAAGATGGATGATGAACAAAGGATATTCTCTGAATGCAAATGCTTTTTTCCAGTGAGAGACTGGCAGCAGTGTAAACTAAAAAAAATTGGTGGAGCAGAAGTGTGCCTTGCCTGCCCTTAAATTGTTAAGTGTAAGAGTCATTTAGCAAAGAGCATTGGTCTGGAAGGCAGGAGACCTAGCTGAGAGGATCATATCTGCTGTACTAGCTTGGGCAACTTAAACTCTTTCCTCTGGTTCTTGTTTTTCCTCCTCTGTAAAGTAGGAATGAAATTTGACACAACTATTAGAATAGTTGTGAGAATTAAATAAGATGATGGAAGTCATAGCACTTGAAAGAATAGCATTTCCAGAATACAGTATATTGAGATCTATTACCTGACTCCACATTTTTTTGGGGGGTGGTGGTGCATGGTCTGGGAATCAAACCTGAGTCTCCAGGATAGAAGGCAGGCATTCTAACCACTGAACTACCCATGCACCCCTGACTTCACGTTTTTGAAAGCTTTTGTGAAGAAAAGTGTGTAGCTGTGATCTGTATGGTCTAGAGTGGAGTTTACATAAGCATAAGGAAGAATATTCTAGCTTTCAGAATGGTTGGAAAAAAAAAGGAGTTTGATGCTTCAGAAAGAATAGTAAGTATGCTCTTCATTAGAATTGTTCAAACAGAGGCTGTGTGAAACATGCTGAGAATTGGAAGGTCATGCCAACCCCCTGTGTTATAACGTCTGTGGTACTGGCATGAAAAATGCCCTCCTTGAGGTGAGTTTGCTACCTGCAGATTTTAGCTAGATTTATAATACCTGAGAATTGAGAAGGATCTCTCCATAGGTATCTGTGCTCAGAGAACACAAAAGGATAAGCTCATGTTTGTTCTGCAAATTCATTAGATTTTGCAAAAACTATTGCTGAAGAGCTGGTTTTAATGAACTTGTGCCTTTCTTTCAATACTTGGGGCTTGGGGATTTAAGGTCAAGGTAAAGTGGGCTGCCTGGCTGTCAAATTTAAATAAGTAATAGGTGGAATGAAAGTGGCTGTCGAAGCATGGATTCCATATGATTGCTTCTGTTTGGCAAGATGGCCCTGGTACCTGGAACCCACTTTGAGGGTTGAAGTATTGCTTTGAGGTACAAAGCAGTGGATTCTTAGAATAGTACAGACTTAAAGAGTTTAGGAGGGACAAGGGTGGGGTGTGTGTTGGGCAGCTGCCTGGCAGATCCTCTCTTTTGAGTGGCTCCTCAGTGAGACCTCCCTTCCCCCACTAATTGACCAGAAATGCCAGATTTTTTTTTCCTCTAGAGAAGCATAGCCCCGGGCTTTGGGTCCACAACTTCTGTAGAGAGGCTTTGTGCACCTTCTTGGACGTGGGGTCATGTTCAAATGCCTCATCTCTCTTCTCCCCTTTAAAATGGTGTCTATTCATTCTATAAGTGGTCTCTTCCCAGTCACCCTTTCCTCCTCTCCAGAAGCCCTTCTTTGAACATAACACTGAGGACTAAGCGATTCCCAACTGATAGAAACTAGTTTGGAAGCAATGTCCAGGGAAGAGCTGGTAGGCTTTTCCTCATGGACTGTGATTCAAGTAAGTTCCCACAGATAGGGACCTGGGTTGCTGGGAATCGATCCCCAAGTTGGGAGATACCAAGGCCCTACTTGGAGGGATTAGTGGCATTTGAGGACAAATATAAATGTACCTTCTCTTACTCTGTTAAAAAAAAAAAACAAATGAAATCAGAATGATTTGATCAGTGACTGGAAAAATATTTGCAAGCCCCCTTCAGGGAATGGTGAGAACGGGGAGAAATTCAACTTCCCCAAGTTGAATTCTTGATATTCTCAAAAGCAGTGTGGACAACCAAAGCTGTAAGCTGAGCCCCCAGTCTTGGGGCTTGTTCATATGAAACTTAACCCCACAAAGGATAGGTCAAGTCTACTTAAAATTTAGGCCTAAGAGTCACCCCCAGGAGGGCCTCTTTTGTTACTCAGATGTGGCCTCTCTCTCCAGCCAACATGATGAGCAGTCTCACCACCCTTCCCCT